>JAXGGA010015264.1:0-29678 GCA_038373865.1 Uloborus plumipes
CGCTGCACTCTTTGGCAGATTAGCACCCCTAATCTGCAATAGAGAGCACTCGGCCAACTTGAAAATCAGAAGTAGAGGACTGCCGTTGACTCTTTTGTTAGTTAAATGTTTCAGTAATTTATTCTAAAAATAATAGCTAATGCAAGAGGACTGGGGAGGGGGGGGGGGCATGGTGCAGACTACATCACTGAAATTTTAGAAAAGGTATTTTAAAAAGGTCTTACTCTTATACTGCGCTTTTATTCCGCGTGGGGAGAGGGGTTATCAAAAGTACTGGGGGGGGGGGATGCCACCACTTTTAAAGGGATGGGTATCCCTTGCTAAAGTCTGCTTTCTAAGATCTGTAATAGAGAACATCCATCAATCAGTCACTCATTGCATTCTCATTTCATACTCAGGCAGATATTCCAGTAACTTGTTTCAATAATAGTAAGCAATGATGCCAATGGGGGAGGGGGGGGGGGAACCATAGGCTAAATTGCAGATGGAGAGGGACATCATTGTTCTTTGTGACTAGGCACCCTCGCTAAATTTTTCACATTCTATGATGCGCCATCGGCTTTATCAATCAATAAATAAATATTCCAGCATTATATTCTACTAATTTAGCTAATTATAAAAGGATAAGTAGGATATGAAATAATTAAATAAAGCAGCGTCAAGCAGAAGCAACCAAAAACAGTCGAAACCTGATGTCCAGTACGGCGAAAGTAAACAAACTCTTTTCGACCCCGCTTTGATTCCAGTCGAGGGCAGGAGGAGAAAAGTTCCGCTTTAACTTCACAAAAACCCGGAATGAGGTTCCAAGCGGGTTCTTTCCGGGGTGGAAACGCGCCATGTGAACGGGGCTATTGGGGTCTATAATTTGACTAGGACCAGCCCTGTTGGGCCCAGGGCCTGTTGCTAGTCGTCGCATTTGTATTTGTATACTCTTGGTGATGCAGATCATGTTCCTGGTTGTATGTTTAATTCCCAAGTGCCTATCACAGGGCAAGATGGATGGCAAAAGGAGTTTACTGCTTGAAGAATTTGCTTTCACGAGGAATACAAATTAGCATCTTGTGAGATTTTAGCATTAAAAAGAATTCTGTTCATGACAACAATCTATGCAAAATTGTGGCTCAGTACCAGGGTTGGTTTTTTCCCGTCCAAAACTTGTTTTTCCCATCCCACCGGGAAAAACTGGTAAATACCAGGAAAAACTGGTAAATACCGGAAAAAACTGGTAAATACTAGGAAATGACAATCTGTAAACAATATTCTGGATTTTTCTGTCTGATGTGTAAAATTAAAGTTAAAAATATATAGTTATTATACAAATTTTCATTAGATTTAAAATTATTCTGCAGAAAAAAGACATAACGAAATAGGAATTATTGCAAAAAGCATAAAATTTGCTCATAAAGTTGTTTTATAATGATTAATTTCCACAATTTTTGGAACACAATGAATTAAAATTATTAAACTTAAAAATATCAGTGTCATCAAGAGAAGCAATAAATAATTTGTGTTCAAATTTAAATAAAAATTTTAATACTTTTTACGTTGACCTTTTAAACACTTTTTTTTTTACAATTTTGGTTTGGTGTAAGGTGTAATATTTACAAAATGTAAAGAACTCATTCCACATTTCAGCAAAATGAAATCAAGCTTTGATAAAGCAATGACCCCTGTCCATTTTTTGGCACACCTGATGAATCCAAAATATAAAGGTGAAAAGTTATTACAAGATCAGGAGGAATCTGATCGTGCACTTTGGTTGAGGAATTTAAGTAAAAAAGGAATAGATGCAGAATTTCTCCAATTAATGGAACATCTTCAGGGACGTCCTGCATTATCAGCATCTCTGGAGCGTATTTTTTCTAATTTTTCTTTCATCCAAAACAAGATTAGAAATAGACTGGGTTTACAAAAAGCCAGTAAATTAGTATTTTGTTACATGATGCTAAAATCCAATGTGTAAGGGGGAGATGAGAAGAATACGAATACGATTGGTAAATGTTTGGGACTCTGTGTGGTATGTAAATATTCAAATAAATGTACTCCATTGTTCGATTTTGTAGATCTTCTTTTTTTTAAAAAAAATATTTCAAGCTATTTACTTAGAACTCAATTTTGACATTTTTAAAGATTGTTTTGAGTTTATGTTTTAAATAATCAGTTTTTCCCATGTGGGAAAAACATAGTATTTCCCAGGACGGTAAATACCGGTTTTTACCATGGTATTTACCGGGGGTGGGAAAAACTTTGCCAACCCTGCTCAGTACCCCCCAGTAGCTGCAATGTGCCTCATAATGACTTACATCTTCTACAAATACTAGAGCTATACACAGAAATTGATAGTGAAGTGGCTCTTAGAGCACTTATTTAAAACTTAAAGGAAAACTTTGATAGCTAAGTGAGGATTTGGTATGATTAGCTTTTTTTACAGATCGCGTACCTCCAAAGGAAAAAGCTGCCATAGTAAAAGCTTTATAGCGTCCAAAAACCAAAAAGGGTCTTAAAAGACCTTTTTTGGTTGCCCAACCACGTTGAATCTTTTCAGAATAACATTATCATATTTTGTGAAAGAACGGATTTAGAATCAGCTGTAATGAAACTGGATAATAATTTTTGTCAGTTGATGTTCGTACTTGGGCTGGAAGAAATAAATACAATCAAGCTAAGGAAATAGTGTCTGCACTCAGGCCCGTCATTTCAATTTTTCCAGGGGGGGGGGGGTAAAGGGTAAAAACACAATACGATTTCACCAGAAAACAACAAAAACCATGCCCACTTAAATGTAAATACATTGAGCTCTCAAAGTCAGGGGAGAGGCAATTGACCCCGCCCCCCTAAATGACGGGCCTGTCTGCATTGAAGGTAGTAAATGATTGTGCTAAGCAAGCAATTAAATTAACAAGTGGTTTCAATTTGCAACTTACTAATGACGACCAACATCGGCTCATTTTTCAAACATTGGAACATTACGAAAAATAAGCAGCATTGGTGTATAAAATTTTTTAAAAAGTAATTTTAGCAAAAAGTGTATTTGAGATTGTAATTATTGCAAATTGTTAAAAGAAAAGTATCAATAGAAATGCTTTTGTATTGAGTAAATTTTATAAAACTTTGTGAAAAAAATAATTACTCAATAAATTAGGTTTTTGAAATATTTAATGATGTTGAGCTGTCACTTAATAATCTTCAAATAGCTTAAAATTTTGCAAGATAGTTATTTGTACCAAATGTCACAATAATGCAAGGTATGCCAGTTCAAATTCAAAATTTTTTTTTCACCTTACAATTTTGGGACAGTCTAATGTAAGGCCCCTATATATACGAGCCGGCGCATCAAGATTAAGTTTGACCACTTTGGATCCAGCGCGTGTCTGTGTGTTTGAGTGGTTGTCTTTTCTGGCCAGTAATCGCGTTTTGGTAATTTTTCACTGTGAGCAATTATTAGCGGCACGTGGATTTGGCAAAGCTTAGCAATGTGCCAAAACTTTTTCCTGGTAACCCTACTCCGCAACAATGAAAATTTGAAAGTAAAAGTTAAGGAATTGGATCCAAAGTGGTGAAACTTAATCTTGATGCGTCGGCCTGTCTATATAGCAACTCTAGTCTAATGTGTATACTGAAAAATAGGCAAAACATATTATGCTGTGTGAAAAACAATTATTAGGGCATTTATTCGCAATACTTACTATAGACGGAAAAAAAGTATGAAAAATCAATTTGTTGTACAAAGAAAAAATTGCTTGCCATTTGCTATAGAGATGAATGTACCTTTCAGTTTATATGCTCAGTTTATTACTGTTGTTAGAAAAAAGGGCTTACATTTGAAAAAGTACCCTTATTATTATGCTGGGGAAGCTGTGCTATAATATGCAGGGAAATTAAAATTTTTTGCAGTGTAGAGTTTCAAGATTACATATTTCAATGAATTTGTAATGTATTTAGCCATTTTATGCTTTTTTCTGCTTTTCTCATTACGTTTAATCTATTTTTTTTTTAGCCCTGATAACACTAATAAAGAAATGCAGGTATGTATTCTTAGAATGATATTTTAAAATACTCTGTAACATAATATGCTTTTTTGCAGAAGACGATTGATCTAGCTGTGTTGGCAGCTGAAATAGGAATAATGTATGAAGAAATTCTTAAAACTTATGAAAAATGTAGTGGGATATTTGACTTTGTTTCTTGCTTAACAGTAATTGAATGTTATTATGCTTGGTATCCGGATTTGAAATGGACAACTGCAATAATTCTTTTCCAATTCATAACTTGTTTTGAATATAATCCAGATTGTTTTATGTGTAACAATTCTTAAAACTATTTTTAAGATGTCACAATCTATATAATTAAATATTAATAAATACTAGATTCTACAACCTTGTTTCCTGGTTTCTAGATTAGCTTAGATAGGAGTGCACAACCTGCGGCAGTGCATTTGATTTTTCGTGGTGAAAAAAAAAAGATTTTTTTTTTTTTTTTGTAGACCAGTGTTTTTGCCTTTGCTTTTAGCCCTTTCTCGAAAAGTAGTGTGATATTCGCCAGCGTCCAGTTTTTTGGTACTATTCCTGCGTTATACGAAACATTGAAAAGCTTTAAAATAACATCTACTAACTCATCTGCATACTCATACTCAAATAATACTTTTGGATAAATATTATCAGGTCTTGGAACCTTAGATGTGTTAATTCCTCTCAAATAGAGTTCATTACATTATGTCAACTTTGTTAAATTAAGCGTTTTCCATTGTTATGTTTTGTTTATTTATGAAATTCTTTGAATCATTTAGTCTTTTGTGAGCTCTTAGTATATATGGGTTTTGATAAGCTATTAAAATCTAAATCATAATATACATGCTGAAAATAATGTGAAACTTAACACGCGAGAGCTCGCGCCATGTTTTGTCACACGAGCGCTCGCGCGGGGTCGAAAACGACCCCAATGTGTTGTTCTTCGTTTCTTTTCCTCTTTTTCATGACTTCTTTATTTTACTTTATTCATTTATGTTTTTTCACTAACAGAGACTTCTACAGTGATCAGTTTTTGATTTGAATTGCATAAAGAAAGTGCTTTATGAACTATTATGAAAATACTCCGTCTCTCAAACGCATCAGTAACATTTTTTGCGTTTCCCTTTGGTGCAGGCAGAAAAATACTTATATTTCGAACTGGAGTACAAACATTAGCTTAAAATTTATTTCTTTGCCAAATAGTTTCTTTATCTCTTCCAGTAAAGATGTCATCTGTATCAGGATTATCAGAATTTTCGCTAAAAGAAAATTTGCTTTTACTGTCAAAATCACTTAGGTTTTTTTTTTTTTATTGCTAAAGCTTCATCATCTGAAATGACACATATTCATCACTTTCTCCATCGGCTAGTAATTAGCTAAAATGCTTCATCCCTTGCTCATATGGAATCGGCATCTTTTCTTTGTTATAAGTAGTGCAAAAGCAATTGAAAAATATGAATTTTGCAAGAACAGAACTACACAATCATTGTGAATGACACGCTTGTTAACTGAAAATCATGGCTAGAAGAAGGATTGCTGAAAACTACTTTCTTTTCACAAAATGTTTCAAAATTCTTTGGATGGAACCAATTCCAAACACCTGTTCCGTTCCGAGAACTTTACTGACGTCAGTACTCGCCTGTGGTCGTAAAAGACTCCAATCGCAAGAACCCCCCTAGTTTACAAGAATTAAAAGGTTTAAAGAAAATTCCAACCACACCCACCTACCAATCAAGGACACAATGGCAGCTACCCAAAAGATGGTTTCCTTATCTGTCCATGAAATTCCAAGAAATGGAAACAAAAAAGAGCTGGGGTCGTTTCCGACCCCGCGCGAGCTCTCGCGTGTTAAAATGAATAAGTATTTGAAATTTAAAAGTAGCTGTACTAAAAAAAGTTGTAATTTAATGACATGTACCCATAAGTTTTTATGTGCTGGTCATGTGTTATATAGGTCATAGTAGTTTAGAGCTACTGATGACAGGCTGGCCAGTGTTGGAGAGTATGTATATATTCTGTATATGCATTATCATTTTTGCTTGTTTCTTGATATACACATTTACTTAGAATATTAATTTGTTATTTATTGCAGGAAATTATACCGGGTCTTTTTCTTGGGCCTTTCTCATGTGCCAGTAAAACAAAGGTAATTCTTAAATTTTAATGAATGTTTTCGAGGGTCACCAATCCAAGCACAATTTGGGTGATCTTTTCAGAAATTTCTCGCATTTGAGCATTTTTTAAATATACCTGTGAACTCTGCCTTGAAATTTACGGGTTGTACCATACCATTGCGCAATCGTTCGCTTGCGCGCTCGTCTAATTTGTATTAGCTACCAGTTTTTTTTTTTTTGCTGTCTTTGCTTCTATAAGAGGATTTCTGCCTCCAGCTTGATTAATCCTATTCCAAGCTGACGAGTGCCAATAAGCACGAAACTGCAGTACTGGGATGGAAAAACAAAGTTAGCAGTATATTGCAAATGTAAACACAATATAAGATGTGTCAACCATTGATAAAAAATAAAGCAAGCTGAAACAGCTTTTAGCTAGTTATATGGTTATAGGAAAAGTTATTTTATTTCAAAACTTTTTTTTAAATGGTAAAAATGTATTATAACTATTAACACTGCAAGTATTAGTCACTTAATAAATTCTGCTTTTCTTTGGTGTTCTTTTACTCAACTGAATACCTGCTTTATGTCAGAGTTGTTTGGTTTGAACCAAATGGTTTGTTCGAAAAACTTATTTGTTTTCCTCCAAATGGCTTCATAAAAGTTTACATATTATTGGAAAATGTAGAATCTAATTAGTGTTTGCTAAGTAAGCAGCAAATTTAAAGATAACTTACAGATTATTAAATTTGACAACCTGCTTTTTTGATAAAATGAAAGTTTGCTAAATGTCTCTCAATTTTCAAAATTACCCAAAAACTATATATCTGCATGTACTTAAATTTACTACTTAATTTGTTTGATTATACAAAATGTAATCATGCATCATTGATGCAATCCGCAGTGAACAGTCTCCAGAGAATATTAAAATTTAGTGATAAAAATATTAAAAATGAGAAAAAAATAAGTAAGGATGTCCAAGAGCATTTAAGAGTGTACACATAAAATAGATCTAATGCCTACACACTTATTGTTATATTGCACATGTAGATTGAAAGGGGCACATCTCCAATTAGGTTATTTGCCTAATTGGAGAATGTTCCCCTTTCATTCCGTGCATTTGTCTTTTCATTCAAGGCTTTCAATGAAAATGATTTTTTATATGTATTTTTACTTCCTTTTACGTAGTAGAGGAAGTATTGTGATCGCGAAAAAAAATTCACTCAAATTTGGGTCTAAATTTTGATTTTGCTCACCCCCGAATGAATGTTGAGTAAATTTTTCGGCCTGTCAGCAAGTCATATGTACCTACCAACATATAACCAGCCGAAAAATTATTTTCAACCACCCCCGAGTTAATTATGAGGAGTTTTCTCGTGACGTATGTATGTATGTCGTATAACTCAAAAACTATATGCCGTAGAAGCTTCTAGTTTGGTATGTAGACTTTGAGGAGGGTATAGTTGTGCACCTACCCTTGTGGTTGCATTCAAATGTTCCCAAGTGGGTTTTCTACCCCTTTTTTGGGGTAAATCAGTGTTAATTTCAATGCATGTAAATTGGCGCGACCACTTGGCGATATATCGCCAAACTTTTAGTCGCCAAGTATTTGACGCTAGCTTGGCGACAAATTTGGCGAAAAAATTGTTTTTTGAATTTGGGTTCAATTTGGCGCTATTGGCGATATTTTGGCAAAAATCCACTGAATGATATTAAAATCAGCAATATTTAGAAAATTAATCATTGCAAAAAAAAATTTTTTTTGCAATGACTAGGGGTTGAAATGCAGCAAACTAGGGGTTGAAATGTTTAAATTGTTATCTTGCTCACTCCAAGCACTATTTTAACACTTAAGGCTTCTGCTAAGAAATTTACTTGTAAAAGGAGGTAGTGTGGGGTCCATACCAGATTGTTTTTTAATGTGTTTCTACATACCTTAAACCATACCTGTATGAACAACGTATAATGATTTTCTCAAAACCTATATTCCACATATTTATAAGTGTTTTCACTGATACATTAGTTAAATTATTACATCATTTATACAAAAAAAAATGGACATGTATGTGCCAATTTTCAATTTTAATTACTGCTAATGCTGAATGATTCAATAAAAAGTTTTGGTTGTATTTTTTTTTCTCTCTCTTTTTAGTTGCCTTTGTTGGAAGCAGCTGGCATTACTCATATTGTTTGCGTAAGGCATGCGTTAGAAGCTGAATTTATTCAACCTATCTTTCCTGAAAAGTTTGTGTATGTATAACTTAACAAGTTACATAATTTATACTGTAAAATCTTTATTTTAAATTGTAATTCTGTATTTCATTTATTTTAGGTATACTGTTATTGACATTGCTGATGCTTTAACAACTAATATTATTCCATTTTTACCACAGGTAAAGTACATTTCAATTTCTTGATTAAATTTATATACTGCATAAAGTTTGAAGCTAAATGCATTTTATTTTTAAAAATTTATCTGGGCTGACAATTTGTCGTAAGTAAAACCCTGATTCGATATTTTTTGAAAAATTATCAACTGTTCTCTTTTTACAAAAAAAAAATCGCTCCTGTCATTTTCACGCCTTTTATAGAGTTAAAAAGATGCAGAAAGGACTTGAATGGCATCAATGTAACCTAATTTTCGTCATTCTGATAACTTCTTACTTGATAGAGCTGTGCTTAACCATGATTCTCTTTTCACTGATTTTTGTCCCCATTCAACTGAAATTGGATTTATGCCAATTAGTCCAATAATAGGTAGAGAAAAACGGATTTTCCTAACAAAAAATGGGCTGGAAGATTTTTTTATTTTTAATTAGTACATATTAGTGCCAACATGAAAAAAAACTAAGTTATCCAACACGAAAAACCCCAGGAGAACTCTTGGGGGGCAAAAAACCACAAAACTTTTAAGACTTTTTGTGGTATTTTTAAAATATCTCAGAAATAGTGAAAGTTAGCAAAAAATGTCAAATACAAAAGTTAAAGAAGATTAAATTTCCTACAACTTTTATAATTACAACTTTTTTGTAGCATGTATAGCAAGCGCGTTACAATTTCTTGAAAGTCAGCGTTTTTTCTGAATTCTACAGCGCATTTCATTCATGAGAATAAGAGCAATTTTAAAACCCTTATTAATTTATTGATGTTTTTTTAGTTAAAAATGTAAGACAACGTGTCTAAAAGTACAAATAAAAAGATTAAAAAGAGTTAGAAAACTCTAGCAAATAGCTATTTCGGGGCTATTATAAATGAAGCCCCATCATCAGTGTAAAAAGATGATGGTTCACTGACACCAGTCAAGTGAACCAATCATATTTTTGCGCTGATGATGGGGCTTCATTTATAATAGCCCCAAAATAGCTACTTGCTAGAGTTTTCTAACTCTTTTTAATCTTTTTATTTGTACTTTTAGACATGTTGTCTTGCATTTTTAACTTCATTAATTGTACAAAGTTTTCGACTGCTTTTCTTACAAATTATATTCCATTTATTTATTCATTTTTTTAAATAAAAAATGAAACTTTTAAAGTTTGTTAACCGTATTATATTGTGAGTAAATTATATTATATATTTTTTACATCAATTTGGTGGAGTTGTCTACTAATTCACAGTATTTATTTTTTTTTAAGTATCTTACTTTTGCAACATTTTCAAAAATGCTTTACTAGTACATTAATTAAGATCTGATGTTACTATTTATATCTAATCTGTGTTTTAATGTATTCTTTTAGGTTAAGCACTTCATTGATAGCTGTTTTAAGCGTGGAGGTAAACTTGTAATTATTTCTTTATTTTCAAGTAATAATTGAATATTTTTTAAAACTTATTTTTTGAATATTGTTAGATTTGTATAAAATTAGTAAGATTTCCATAAAATAATGTTTGCGCCATTCCTTATAATACACAATATTTGAGATTATTTTTAAAGTAGTGGCATTTTAGATTTTTTTTTATACAAATATTTTTTCATTCGGTTAAATTTGGTTTGAAATTTTAACGGAACTTGGTTTCAATGTTCAGTTGTTCACTAACATTAATTAATTTCAGTTATTTTCTAGATTGTATCAACAAACTACTTAGCATTTTGAGGCATGCATTTTGTTACCTCATTAAAAATTTAGATAGAAAGTATCATTTTTTATTTTAGTTATTAAAAAAACACAAGATTGTGTTTACTTGACATTACTTTAGAACTTGGTTTCCTGCGGTGTTTACTATTTTCATGTATTATCTGCCAAGAGTCATGTCACAGGCCACATTATGTGCATGGGTTCTGCTAGTACTAATAACATATCAATCTAAAACTTGGGAATCATTTTTCTGTGATTAGGTTCATTTTCATTAGATCCTTTACAACGACAATGTATTTGATTGATTTTTGTTACGCTATTACTTATTAGTTACCGATTATTACAACAACTTCAGGATAAAAGTTTTCACTTCAGATTCATTGACCAGTTATTTTAAAAGCAATTATTACTAGACTTTTTTTATGTTAAAAAACACATGCCCATGGCAAATCAATACTGTTTTGGAGCTGAGGGTTTTTACATAAATATTACAGTGTGATGCTTTCATTCAATATTTGTAGTATTACCATGAAAAGTCAAAATAATATGCTAAATATATTTTAAGACTAATTTATTAATATGGAATTTTTCATGAAGTATGTGTATTGTTGTTAATGCAGTTTTGCCTGTTTATAGCAAAGCCATGTATAGCTAATTTAGGTCTATAATCAGTGCTGTAGTTGTAAAAAATCTGGTATGGACCCCACACTACTTCCTTTTACGTATAAATTTCTTAGTAGTTGCTTTAAGTGTTAAAAAAAGTGCTTGGAGTGAGCAAGGTAACAATTCAAATATTTACTCCCCTAATCTGCCGCAGAACAATGCAAAAAATATTTTACAATGGTTAATTTTCTAAATATTGCTGATTTTAATATCATTCAGTGAATTTTTCGCAAAATATCGCCAATAGCGACAAGTTGAACCCAAATTCAAAAAATAATTTTTTTCGCCAACTTGGCAATATGTCGCCAAGTTGGCGTCAAACACTTGGCGACCAAAGGCTTGGCGACATGTCGCCAGTGGTAGCGCCAATTCATATCACTTGAGTCTGTATTGAAATTAACATTGATTTACCCCAAAAAAGGTGTAAAAGACCCCCTTGGGAACATTCGAATGCAATCACAAGAGGAGGTGCACAACTAGACCCCCCTCAGAGCCTATATACCAAGCTATAAGTTTCTACTGCATATAGTTTTTGAGTTATGCGACATACATACGTTCATACGTACACACAGACGTCACGAGAAAACTCGTCGTAATTTACGCGGGTGTGGTCGAAATTGATTTGTCGGCTGTTTGTATGTTATTAAGTACATATGCACGTGCTGATAGGTCGAAAAAACTACGCAACATTCATTCAGGGGTGAGCAAAATCAAAATTTAGACCGAAATTTGAGTGAAATTTTTTCTGTGATCACAATACTTCCTTTACTACGTAAAAGGAAGTAAAAAAAATATTGTAGAGGGTTCATATTTGGATAGCCACAGCTAGTGAAAAGTTGGTTTAAAATAAATTTTAATTACAGTTGCATTATTTTTGTAATTAAAAAAAATACTTTGGGGTATGATGTGTCCCCCCCCCCTCACATATACACTACAGCACTGGCTTTATTAATGTTATAGCTTCATTTCCCCCTATTGTATTATTTAATTTTTTGTAACAAAATTACGGTTACAATGGAATTTTTTATTTGATTCCTTGGACTTCACTATAAGCCGGCGTGACTGCATAACTATTTTCCAATTTTGTAGGTTTTGGTCCTTCCATGATTTTCCTGGCTAGTGTTTCTCCTGAAATGTCTTAGAGTTCTTCAGACTACAATGAATTTGAGGTTTCAGGATACAAATGAATTTGAGATAAGCCTGTGCATAAAACTCTTTACCGAAAATTATACTATGCTTCAATGGGTAGGACACCAATCCCTGTTTTGTTGAAACTGCTTCTGATTAGTTAATCATCTTTGCTCTTAATAGGTAGTCTTGCTTACTTTCCTTAGAATTAAGGAGGCATCAGATTGATGCATTCTTAAGTATTGGAAGACAAAATTTGTACATTTTTAAAATTTCCTGTTTACTGCTGAAGGTTTTGGATTTTTAGATGTATGTATGTCTTTGCTTCTCTGTGTAGATGAGCAAAGTAATTAATAGTTGTTGGGACGTTCTTAAACTTCCTTAAAAAGAGGCTGGCATCAAATAAGAATAATGTGCTTAGCAATAACTGACTTCTCAGAATGTTTCAAGTGTTATGCTGAAAAATGCACCAAACATATGCCTTCTCTATACCAGAAAAAATAAGCCCAAAAAAAAAAAGAACCTTAAGATTGGCTATTTGAAAACAGTACCATAAAATCTGACATTAAAGCCCTACTCAATTAGTATAGAGGCGGCTTTGACCTGATTGGTAAGGCTTCGAACTCGTAACTGAAGGTTACCCGGTTCGATGCCAGCTGGTCGAAGAACCACTCTGTTAACTAATCGTGATTGGCATGTGAAATATGTTCATAGTCACAAAGTCCTCCAAGTTTCCATTCCAAAGCAATACCTTTCAGGGTACTGGATTTAGTTTTGCTCAGTTCTAGGTCTGAATCAAGAAACAAAGCTCTCTTCAAGCAGGGGCGGCCCTAGCAGTGTTGCCGCCCGGACAAAAATGAAAAATGCTGCCCCTCTCCACGATAAAAGTTTGAAAAGTAATAAATTGCTTAAAAATGTACATTGTACAACTCAAAAAAAAATTAAAAACAGCGTGACAAAATAAAATCCTGTATTCAAGGTCGGATTTATACTGAATAGCGTTCCATTTTAATATTGGGCCCCATTTGTAGTCCGTAAAACTTTGTTGTTGTCAGAACACGATATTTTTGTCACCTATGTCTTTATTTCGCTGATACAGAACCTCATATTTTTTTTTTTTTCTTTGTCCCTCATCCTCTGTCTCACATTTGTCTCGCTTCGTATTGTCTTTATTCTTTTCTATATCATCTTTGAGATGATATGGTATGATTAAAATGAAACCGTGACTACTTTTAATGAAGTATAGTATATAATATCCGCAATTTCAGGGGGTTCGGGGGTTTCTCCCCTGAGGAAATTTGAAAAGTAGATCTATAATGCTGCATTTTGAGGCCTTTTAAGAGGAAATAAAAACTACAAAAATGACAGGAGAAAAATAGGCAAACAATACCTTTTAAAAGCTATACCTTCTTTTGCAAATTAAAATCAATCAAAGTAAGAATTGCTTGTGCTTTCGGTTCTATAAATCGGTGACATTAATTGACAAAGAAAAAGCTGGGGAGGAGAAAAGAAAATTCACTTCAGCTTTCGGTATAAAGTTAGTGTCTCTCTAATCTACTCACTAACACAACACGGTATTAAATGTAAAATGATCAACAGAATAAAATGCATAAAATGATTTAAAAGAAAGTGAAGATTTAGAAAACAGAAGAGTAACATCCCGGCCATTCAGACACTTGATGCTTTACTTTATGCATTTGATAAGAAATAAAGTTGCTACACTTTTCAAGCAGTTTCAAAGAACAATTATATTTAAGGCACTTTATTTGTACTTTTCAGCCTCTGACATTTTAATATTTAATTGCCTATTTTCACATATTGCGCTTCTAAGAAACGGGTTTTTAGTTAAGAAATAGTTATTACTAAAAATTTCTCACTCCAACATTTTTTTTTTCAATCGCAAGAGTGCAGAAATCGAAAAAGAATAGAATAGTCTAGTATTTTTTCCCGTGCTAAACCCATTAAAAGAATAGAAGTATAGATAAAAGCAAGCAATAACAAAGAATTTCTAAAATACTAAATTCGGGATTAAATAAATAACAATATAAGAAACATGTTAATCACAAAAAATTCTCAAGCAATATGCAACAGAAATGCAAAAATCACGAGTTTTACGTTTTTAACGAAGGAAGCATTAAGAAGCTGAATTTAGAATCAAGCTTTTTACGCATTTGGAAATGAAGTTTACTGTTTCAAGTATACTTTTTTTTTTTTTTCAGGAACGAGTAATGGGTTTTTTTCGGGATTTGCGGACCCGAACAAAGGGAGGGCCATTTTTTTGTTTAGCTTGTAGGTGTTTCCAGCCCTGCTTATATTAATTAAAGTTATAAATTTAAAGAAACAACAACAAAAAAATAATTCCACAATATATTTCGCATTGGCCACAAAAAATAAATAAATAAAAGAAAAAAATTAGAGAGGAGAGAGGGAGCAAGGACGCGCTTTGCATATTTTTTACTGTGTGTGTTACACACTGCGCACACACATTGGGGGCATGAAAGTCCTAAAAATATATCACGTGTCTCAAATTTTTTAATAAGATCCAATCAATTATCTTAAATTTGTGAAATAATCATTTTTAAAAATGCAGTTAAACAACAACTTGTATCTAACGTACACTTTTATAAAAACTTGATGAGATATTAATAATTTGCTGATTATATCAGAAATACCAGGTAATCTATTGTTGTAAATGTATTGTTATGCAATGGTAAATATATTGTAGGAGTATCAATAAAAAAAAGTTTTTTTTTTCCTTTAAATACTTTTTGACTTTTAATCCTGTGAAATTTCAGAGTCGATTTTAAATCAATCTGTTCAGCTAATTCATGACTTGGCTGTGATTATTTTCATTGGAAAGTATTTTTAAAGTCTTGAATAATTGTTTAAATCAGCAACATAATGTTAGCTTCAGCATCTAATGTGTTCTGAATTTTGCTCTCTAAAATATTATAGTCATGCATTATTTTATTAATATTCTTTTAATGATGCCTTATGTTTCTTCTCATCAGATATAAGTATGTATGCATGCAAATATTTTATTAATTTATCTTTTATTCATTCGGTAAAATTCTGTGAATTGAGTTTTTTTCCCCTCCCCGTTCGGGGCTCTCTGGTCTTCTACGATTGACATGCTTAAAAAAGTTGTCTAATGTAGTTAGTTTTTTTTAAAATGTCTCCATTGACAGTCAAAGTTTCTAAAGATTTGTTTATTTTATAAATATATATTTGTTTATTTTAATAGGCTATGTTGAAATAGCCAAAAATATTGTGTTGAGGGGGATACATTTAAATAATACGCTTAAACATCACTACATTCACATTTCTTACCTTTCAGAATTCCGAAGTATAAAAAAAAATATATTTATAAAACTCGTTTATACTTTTCTTTCCTTAAAGGAAACTTTATTTTGCATATTCGAGCCCAATTTTTCGAGCTCTAAAATTTGGCACCCTGGACAGGGGTCCGGAATGTCCGGCACTAGTGCCGCCCCTGCTTCAAGGCCCCATCCAACTGGTTAAACCACATGTAGTGGTAGGTACACCCTAGAACGTGTGAGTGTGAGTGTTCACCTTGTATAAAGAGCTCCATTTAAAGCTTTTCCTCAGAAGTCATTTGTGCTCTGAAGAAACCTGAGACATTTCAGGTCAGGAGAAATATCAACGAAACACATTCTGAATAGACAACTACCTGTAAACCTAAAAAGTATTCATATGTCTACCACAACGATACTACAGTTATTTATTTATTTTTTTCTCTTTAGGTAAAGTTCTAGTCCATGGCAATACAGGCATATCTAGAAGGTATATATAATTTTGTCTATCAATGGTAGGAGTGTTGAAACCTTGTGCCACTAGGCCGCTGCATTTAAATTATAAATAACAAAAGAGGCTGCATAAGTTGATATTCATACAAAATCAATTTATATGCAGTTTTTAGTTTTAGTATAGTTTTATCAACTTATTTCACTGTATAGAAATAATGGAAAAAATCATTAAGTGGTTTATTTGTTATTTAATACAAGTTAATTCTGTCTTCCCCGCTTAAACCGAATACTGTCGGTTCCACGAAATATTATTCGATTAAGCGGGGATCTTTAACAACACGTCTATGGCATAGGTTCCGAGATATTTATTGGTATAAGCGTATAAGCGTGGTATTTGTTTATTTGTTACCAGATTAAGTGGGGACGACAGTGGTAAAAAATGTTTTTCATTTGCAGGATGCATTCACACATTAAGATATATATTTTGTAAACAACTACATGTTTAAATACCATCAAAAATGAAATTAACGAAGTAAATAGTTTTAAATATTTAGCATTAAAAAAAAACACATCATTATATTTTTTCCTGCGATTGTTTTTTAAAATAATAAAATAAAATTAAAAAAAGACTAACATGCATTGCTATATCTTTTTTTTTTTTTTTTAGTATTTCAAAATTATTAACTTATTAAGTACTAGCATACTGCAGTAACGTGTAAATAAGTTTAAAATTCAATAAAAACTTGTGGCTTGAAAGTAATTGAATCATTGTATCAGACTTCGTACTGCAAATCTTCTCTTAACCTGAAAAATCCTTAATTTGTAGTTTTGTAGCAGCTTAGGGTATATCTAATAAATGTGATTTAAGCATCAGGTTCACAGCAAAGGTATGGAGATGAGTGTACTTGTCAAAACCTTTAAATTTCTCTGTATATTCTTGACTCCAAGACATCAAAATATTCACAGAATGTTTCCTTTTAATTGCAGAATTTTTTTTCGAGCTGACAACTACCGATAGTTTGATAAAGACAGTGTCTCATTTTCCTCATAGTTCCAATTAATTTGTGTATAACGATTAAAAAATATGTAAATAATTTTTATTAAGGCCTCACAGGAAACTCATAGAGGCCGCAGGTTCTCAACCTCTAGTCTATAAGTTTCCTGACTTTTATAAAATGTTTCATTATTTACAAATAAACAAGACTTTTGTTTTAATTTTAATATTTCTATTCTAGTGCTGCACTAGTCATTGGTTACGTTATGGAAACAAAAAGCTTACCTTACAAGTGAGTAATCTTGTTCTCTATGTGTGTTCATTATTGTCATTAACCCATTTATGCCCGGTAACCTAAAAACGGGACGCTTATTAGTTACTGCATACAAAAACCTGCAATGGATATATCATTTTACTAAAGCTGTTTTTCACAAGTTAAATAGTCCTTCTTCTTGAGAAAACCAGTTAGAGCCACTATTTGGACATCAGAGTTTATTTATTGACAGCTATTTTCAGACAAATCAGTCAAGCAACGATCCAGCATGGGTAGCCACAGAAAGTAATTTTTTTTTTTGCGAACTCATTTTTCATAAAATTAAACTATTTTAAAATGATTTGCTTAAAATTGATCACAGATGCCTTCTGTAATGTTACTTTGCAAAAGTAAAGTCAAGTAAGGTCGTATTTTGCTCAAATATCTGCAAAATATCCCATAAACAGGACGTTAAATAACTTAATAAATATGGCAACGGCGAACTATTTTAAGCCTAAAATGAATGTAAACCATTCCAAGTAAGAGTTTTAAGCAGATAAAAATTGAAAAAAATTGTTAAAAAAAACTTGGGCATAAATGGGTTAAAATTAATAATCAGTTAAAATATCACTTATATTAGGGCTTTTGTATTCCCCCCCCCCCCCTGTCCTTTTTTTTTTTTTTTTTTTTTTTCATATTTTGTTTTTATGTATTACAGTGATGCTTTTACTTTGGTTCAGAATAAAAGGGTTTGTGTCCGTCCAAATGAAGGTTTTATGCAGCAGCTAAAGGTAAAACATTTATCTCTATTTTAAATATCTAGTAATATGTGTATGTACAATATTCCTGTTATTTAAACTTTTTGATCTTTTTATTTTTTCAGGAATATGAACCTATCTACAAAGCTAAAAGGACATTGCTAAATGGTCATACATCTAAAGTGACTGGTAAGTGTTATACTATTTACTTTTGCCACCTATGCTCATTACAAATGTCTGAATTATATGTACTAAAAAGCAGTCAAATATGCACTAAAAATACCTAATACACTTAAAAGTGTGTGTTGCAAATATTTTGTTGTTCTATGTAAAAGAAATTGTCACATCTGGTTAAAAATAGATTAACTTTATAAAGTTATTTTTTGTAAGTATTATCTAATACAAAATCTCAAATATGAGTTTAGTTTCGTGAGCACTTTTTGTTTTAATAAATAAATGAGAAATGTCACTTTTTAATTTTCCTGTTTCTTTTTGAATGACAATTTGGGCTCTCAAATATCGAGCTTCCAAGTGGGGCTGTGGTATTGTTTTATCTCTAATGTTGTCTATCTTTTTGTCAAAGATGTTGCAATGTTTTCATTATGTTTTCAAACACATAATTTATTTCAGAAATTTATTTTTTTTCTTTCTTTCTCTCTAGGAATGTTGAAAAGAAGGTATGAAGAAATAGATGATTCCAATGTTTTAAATAATTCCATGGACATATGTGAAGATTTCAGCTGATTGAAAACCATGTAACGGTCTTCATTCTGTATGCCAAAAACACCAAGACATTTGTGTTCATCACATGCTGCCAAAAGACATTTTTAGTACATATAAAAAAATATTTCTTCATTCAAGTCATCACTTTAGTGCTAGAAATGTAACTTTTAAAAGATTTTTTTTTTTAACTATTTGCTAATTTACACAGAAGTCCAATACATTTGATTGAACAAGTGGGTAATGTATGTAACTATAATAAGATTATGTACTGAAAAATAGATAAACCTTATTATGTAGTTGAGCATAATTTTTATAATAGCTGTAATTAGTCTTAAAGGTGTTTCAAGTATCTCTTTGAAAAAGACAGAGAAATTCATTTGTCAATTTTATGAGGCTATTACAAATTTTTGCATATCATTTGGGGAAAAAATTAGAATTTGTGGTATTTAATGTAAACAGTTAAGGTCTTTTTAATGCATGTATTCATTGTACAAAGTCATCCAAAAACATCTGTTTGTGAAGATATCCTTGTTTACTTCAATGACTTCTAGTAAGAACTTTCGTATTTGGAAGCATTGGACATATGTGCAGCTCCGTAAAACTGTTAATGCAAGTTTATTTTTTGTTATTTTTCAATGGAGCTTTATAACTGTCACTTTTCTCAGTGTATTCTTTACCAATGAAAAAAACATGAATTAATTTCATTAGCGTTCCCCATAACAAATACAGATGTATTTTTTCTGTCTCCGTTTTTCTTTATATATATCTCCCCCTACACACACAAAAAAACCCTCTGCTCAAGTCTTGGAATGTTTTTATTTGTTTGTAACACCTCATGCTGCTCAAATGTATGTCTTGCCTTGTTGAATGTAGAAGACTGCCATAATGAGGTGTTTTCGATTTAAATATTATATATACGGCATTTGTTAATAGTAATTGGATTACTGTGCTGCATTTATTTCTATGTTTGTTAAATTAAAAGATACAAGTTTCTCTCTAGCTTTTAAATTTAAAACTAAAATTGAAATTACATTAATGCTCAACTAATTGTAATGTATGCAATTTTTATTTATTATGGATAGAAAGGGTCTAAATCTTATATTAATTGAAAAAGAGAAAATCTTAATAGTAAAATTAGTTAGGAAAGCCCCTTTCTATTCTTCATTTTCAAAACATTTCCTGTAAAAAAGTTATCATGTAGTTTCATTATAATTTCAATGTAATTTTTCTCATTGACCTCAATTTGTTATATTTCTAATATAGTTATCAGATGTCATTACAAAATAATAATAAGGGTAAGTGGGAAGCCTTTTCCCTTTATATTTCTACTTTATTTTTTGGGCTCCTACTCTTCTACATACATATAGCTTTTATAGAGAATCTCTAAATTATTTTTATGCTTCATTAGCATTTTCCAAATACTGCTAGTACAACTGTTGTACTGATAAAAAATCTCTTTTTGCAACCATGCTATCTGTATTAGTAGGGTATACAACGATTTTTTCTGTATAGTAGGATAGCTGTAGAATTTAATCTCTAAAATAGAAGGTTACTCAAATCCACTCTTTAACAACAGTATAAAAGCAAAAAAAAGTATGTATTATTGTTCCTTAAGTGCCTGCTTCAATCAGCACAAATCCAGGATGTAGGTCATGAGGTCATAATTTTCCCCCAAAAAAGCAAATATAGCCTAGAATTCCACTTTAGAGACCACAGATTCCAGCAATCACCAGTGGGGGGGGGGGGGGGAACTCCAGACCCTGTATTTATCCCTGAATCCCCCTCTTATGATCCCTTTCCTTTCTATTTAAGGGTTTATTTTTTTAATAATGACCCTCTTTAAAACCAGAAGCTGGATACTTCCTGGGCTGGGGTAAAATTAGCATTAAAATGAAAGCTCTTCTCAGTGTTTTTAGTATAATAAAACATACATGCCAACTCTGTTTTTAATGGGAGACTCCCGTTTTTTACCCTTATTTCCCGGTTTTCCGTTTTCTACCATTTTCTCCCATTTTTATAAGTTTTTTTTTTTTACTCATAAAGAAAGCTCTAATTAAAGAATTTTTTCAGCCAATCATTAATCACTCTCTTCTTAGTAGATGGAGCCTGTTTTACTGTAGTTTATATTTTGAAATATTCTACATGTGCACTTTCAACAAAGCACGTTCTCCGAAGAAATTTCAGCTATTCACATATTTAGTTTCAAAAAAGTAAACAAGATTCAGAAATGAATTGACCTAATGGATGTCCAATTAGATAGTTCAAGCCTCTTGAGCCAGGTCTGGTACAGCATTTATGGCAAAAGTCTTTCTCCTCAAAAAACATCTTAGATAAAACTTATTTGTATTCAAAGAGGTTAAGAAGATCGCTTATTACATTTCTGAATAAACTAAATCAGAATATTTTTAATCTACTTCAAAAAATTGTATGACCAATTCATTAAAATAAATTTTAATACATTCTTTGTGAAACATAAAACTTAAGCTTTAGATTGTCACTATCAATGCGCTTTATTTCTCCCTATGTTTCTCTGTTTAGAAAATTATTAAAGTGAAATATACTGATTTTCAATTGAAAACTCTTTTTTATTTTATTTATTTATTTATTTTTTTTTCATATATTCATGCACAACAAAATGTTTTAAATGACATCATTTTGAAAGAATAAAAAAAGTCAGCAAATATCAATTGTTGAATCTTTTATTTGAATAATGTATCTTCCTGATAGGAATTGTGTGTGAACTGTCTTTTGTATCATTTTATGTATATATGTAGTGTCATTTGTGAATTTGTTTGTAAGGCTTGTGATTTTAAAGATCTGCTTCTAACTGTTGTGACTTACTGTTCATGGGTGCATTTTTGTGCAGAAACTTTTTTTAATGCTGTGATTACATTCCAAAGTATTTATGATATTTTGTATTGTAAACTGAAATACATATATTTCTTTCTATATTTTTCTTGCTTCATTGATTTGTCTGTGAATATTTTTTACTTTTAAAGTTCACCAAGTGCTTCGAATTTTCATTAATTAGAAATAATTGCTTTGTACTTGTGATTTATTGTGTCAGAATAGCAAAAATAACTCCCTAAGAGGAAATATTTACTTTATTCTTACAAACTCTTCCTGAAACTTGCGCTGTTTAGTTATATCATGTTTTGTAATAGCGAAATAGAGTTCTATCATCTTTCTGCAAGTTAACTGGGGACCCAAAATTTAGTTTTGCATCAATAGTTTTATTAACTGTTTGTATTCTATTGCATAATGACGTCACAGGAGATGAATTTTTACCGAAATTTTTTATATGTTTTTTAATACTGACCTCCCCGCTTAATCGGGTAACGGATAAACGAATACCCTGCTTATACGAATAAAACATCCCGGAAACCATGCCATAGACGTAATGCCAAATGTTAAAGATCCCCGCTTAATCAAATGATATTTCTGGAAACCAACAGCATTCGTTTAAGTGCGGCCGACTGTATTTTTGTTATTTCAATTTTTTAAGCAAATACAAACAATCCTCTAGTTTTCTTCCAAAACTAGTTGACTTCAACATAATAATTGCGTAGGACAGATATAACCTTGACAACAATTGGCACATTATTGTAGAAAAAAAAGGTATTGCTTAGGTCAGTGGTGCCCAACCTAAGGCCTTGTAGGCAAACGCGGCCTGTGAAGTTGACCCATGTTGCTCGTTACGAATTGAAAACCACATTCTGAGCAACTGCAAAACCATCAACCAACAACCCTCGCCAATTGTTTTTCTTTACTGTGCCTTGATACCAGTGGTGGCTCGTCCATAGGCGCTGCAGCACCCCCAGTAAGTTTTCCAAAAAATACGCTTTTAAGTTATTATTTCATTCACATTTTTATTTTATTCTGATCCTGAGTGAATATAAATCATACAAAATCCACAGTTGGTCATTGAAGGAGATTTCGTTAATAATCAGTACGCCCGTAAATTATCAGTCAAGTCAATCTTACGGCCTCAACTCAAGTGTGAAAAAAAAATCTCATTCTTTCCGTAAAGCGCTGCACGGCGACCAGCTCCTTTGAGCTCGCTAAAAAGCTTCTACACATGCTCAGCGTGACGTGTGGTCAAGAGGGGGTTGTCTTTTTTAACCGCGCTGTGGGCTGCAACTAGTGCAGCTCCATGAGATGCTTTTGTGCCTGATTCCTGGCATACGCATGCTTATTATTTTCTTTTCGCTGCTTTATTATTTCTGTTTCAAACGATATATTTTTCAACTTTAGTAGTGTATGAAATGATGAGTTTTGAGCATTTGCTGGGTATTTCTTTTTCTCTGTTGTCTTTGTCCAAAAAAAATGCTATTAAGAAAAAAGTCGCCCTGTTTTGGATTTTAACATTGCTCACTCTTCGACGAATAGAAGGTTCTCTTACCAGAGAAAATTTTACTAAGACATTCACTCGAAACATGTCAGATGATAGGTTAACAGCCTTAGCTATGCTCAGTGCAGGAAAAGGTTGATCAAAAATAAAAAGCTAAAAAAGAATTGCAAAAAAAAAAAAAGGAAAATGTACTTTGTTTTTTAATAATTTTAAAATGTTTATTGTTTTCCCATTTGTTTGAATTAAGTAAATATAAATTATATGTTTAATGATTATTATTTCAATATTGGTGCTTTGAAAACTTTTTTTTTACATATTGACATACGCATACAATTTTTGTTACATAAAAAATTGCAGCACCCCCAAGTTTGAGAGTCACGAGCCGCCACTGCTTGATACTGTAAACTTGTAGAAATGTTGAGAATTGGAAGCCAAGTATTCAAAAGTTAGTTTCTGTAAAACAGATACTTAAAATTATACTGGCAACAGTACTTTTCTTGGAGTTTCTTGCCTTTTTCCATGTTTTCTCACGCTATCCAGAAAAACCTCTTAACTAAACTAATTTATCGGTTCTGGCCCTCGATTTCATCTTAGTATGATCTAAGGCCGGTGTGTAAAAACAGGTTGGGCACCGCTGATTTAGCAAGGTTGCCACAGGCTACTTAAATGCTACTTTTTTTGTTACAAGACGACTTTGAAGACTTTGATGCAAAAACTGGCTAAAAAGCTACCTTTTTTCACTAAAGCTACTTTTTTAGAAACTTTATTTTCCAAAGTAAGTTTTTATTCGAAAATAGTTGAGTTTTTTCACGCTCTTTGTTGCTTATTTAATGTTTTGAAACCCATATTTTTTATTACTCTTCATTCCCTTTTCATCATATTTTTCTTAAAAAAAATCCTTCTTTGCCTTTTATTATGGACCGATCTGCTCCATTGCTTTTAAACAGCACTCATTATCAGTTTAAATGATGGAATAATATATTTTAATGTTTTCTGGTGAAAAGTGGTTTGCTAAATAACATTCAAGTTTTTTGTCACCCGAACTCTTCAAATAAGGTGTTGACTGAACTGGGAAACATGGAATTGCCTGAAAATTCTCATCTGGAAAATATATTAGTGCACGAAATTTGCAAATATTTCCCCTCAAAATATTTTTTTTTCAAGCATGGGCCAAAATTTCAGGGATCATTCTGTTAATTATTAATGTTGGTCATCATAGCTTGACTAAAATGCAATTCTTGAACTATATTATTTTAAAAAGCTCATATATTTGCAATTTACATGCTTCTAGGGTCTTCTACATTGTAAAAACTACTATCTTTTTGCATCATTTGTGAGAAATAGATTTTTTTCCCTTTTCAATGTTTTTAAAGCTTTGTTGAAATGCAAATAATTTTTTTCATTTCTACTAAAAGCTTATATTTTAAAAAATTATAATGACCATTTTGAACACTCATTTGCTGCATCAAGTTAGGGCTGTAGTCACCAGTTTTGCTTCAATTTTGTCAAGCTCTACAATATTTGAATAATGTTTCTAATCGCTTTCGAGAAATGAAGCACTTATTAAAATTATAATTTAGGGCCCTATTCCAGAAATAGTCGATAGCATTCTACCTGAAATCAACGTCCTTACTCCTTTGTCAAACCGTGTAAGTTTGCGGAATCTTTATGTAGATTAAAGCTCTTTGAAAAGAGAGAGAGAGAGCATTAAATTAAAAATTGAGCTAATTGAATGAAATTAGTTCTTATAGTGGAATATAAAAAAACAACTCCCTTTTTTCATAAGTTGTAGTAAAAGTTTACCTCTTTTCCTTTGAATTAGCACATTCATTTTACGGCCATTAAGAATAAAGGTGTAGATTTTTTTGCCTACTGTATGATTTTTCAACCGCAGTCTGTTTATTACCCCCAAGCGCGGATACAAGGGAGGGCAATCGCCCCCCCCCCCTTGAGCCCCCCCAAAAAAAACGAAGAGAAAAAGAAAGAAAGAAAG
The DNA here is from genome assembly GCA_038373865.1 of Uloborus plumipes. NCBI lineage: Eukaryota > Metazoa > Arthropoda > Arachnida > Araneae > Uloboridae > Uloborus > Uloborus plumipes. The sequence continues at coordinate 24,822 of JAXGGA010015264.1, forward strand.
AAACAGGCACTTACCAAAAATGTAAAAAAGAAGTAATTTTCTACCTTTCTAGGAATGAGGGATTTATTATATTTCTTTTCTGTTCCTGTGGAACTGAAATTTGGCACCATTTTCAAGACAGCGCCGAAAAATTAAAAGTCTCTACAGGCAGAAATGCAAATGATAGAAGGAGAAGGGGTTATCCTTCGCCTTCGAATGCATACATTCCGAGTCGCCGATTTCTTGACGCCCGTCATCATATGGAGGGACGCCGTCTATATAACGTAACGAAAATAAGCACGATTTCAAGTGGTCTTAGTCTCCTTTTGGAGTCAGTAGAACTGAGCAACGTTCCTAATTTGGTTATTACACTTTCTTGTTGACGCGATTTTATAGAGAGGTGGCTTAAAACAAGGAAAATGTAGCAAATCAAATATATCATTTGGACCTGAGCCACTTTTATAAACTGAATCGCCGTTAATATCCATTGAATCGCCTTCAAACACAGAAAAGAAAGTTCCGTTTAGTGTAATGCATGCAGTGGCTTCCCAATTTTGAACTATTCAAAGAGGAAAATTTCTGAATGTGCTGATTGAAATTCCCAGTCACCTGCATACTAGGACAAGATTTTCTAATGAAATACTGTGTAGAAATTTGTTTACTCATCAGCCAAAATTTGCCAAAAAGTCGCAATGACTCAAATTCCGGGCACCCCTGAATGTATGCTAATACAATTGTAATACTACTAACAGCGGCGTAGCGTAGGATTTTGCCGCCCGGGGCATGCACCATATTTGCCGCCCCTTCCCTTTTCTCCTGCCCCCCACCCCGCCCGAGAAATTATGACATTTTTAATTTTTTACTGAATGAAAACAGGATTTTTTTTTAATAATTCACACCATGTTTTACATTTCAATGTATTCATCCTACAACAGGAAATGCTGATCGAAAAATTCTAATAAATCTTTTTCTAAAATTATTGAAATATATGAGAGAATATTTTCCTTAAACAAAAACATTTTAAGCAGAATAATATTAAACAACATTGTGCGAGAGTGTCCAATTTCAGTGGCGTACATAGCGCCCCCGCACCCGCAAGGGCGCAAGACGATTGAGGGCGCTCGATCCAGATACGCACTTATAAATCTTGCGGGGGAGCGCATCTTAGTCTATGTACGCTACTGGTCCATGTCAACGCCGGTGATAACGGACTGCATGCAGACAAGTTTGATTTGAAGGGAGAGGGGATAAAAAAGCTTTTGATACAGATTTAGTTATACATAATTTGTCATAAAAAAAACCCGCTGCCACTTAAAAAAAAAGGGGATCTCAAGTTATTGTTGCAGAATTTTCCGCCCCTAGCAAAGTGCCGCCCGGGGCGAGTGCCCCCTTTGCCCCCCGCACGCTACGCCACTGACTACTAATATAAACTACAGCAACTATGCTGAAAACCGATGTAAGCAAGTGATGATGTGTTTATTTTTTTCTCTTCCCTCGTTCTTTATCTCTGCAGATTAATGCAGGGTGGCGACAGAACCGGGAAATCAGGGAAAAGTCAGGGAGCTTTATCGATCAGGGAAAAGTCAGGGAAATGTCAGGGAAATTCGAAAAAGTTCGAAAAGTCAGGGAAAATAAATTTTATGAAAAAAAATTAAAGCAAATAAAGAGCAATCTGCTTCCCACACGCACGGGCGCGCGCGCAGTTATTGTTAGTCAGCACTTTAAAAACGCCAAATCTGTTGCTGCTGTGCGGGGTCAATATCAACTAAGTTTTCCCATCGTTTTATCATCGTACGGATGAATCCTAGTTTAAGGTCCGGTGATAAATTATTAAATCTGGCAACCACAGAATTATTATTGGATGCTTGGATTGTTTGGCGATTTTTAAGCTAAATGATTGCAACCCTACTACATTATTAAGCTACAGTCTGAAAAAAATCGCCAAACCCGGACCCTAAAGTAGGATTTTACCCATCGTACTACAGAACGAACACTTTTTTTTTTCCTTGCGCTTCTGACTGATTTTAGGACCAGCGGATATTATTCCGCCTGTGTAAAGATCTGTAAACATCATTTGCCTAGAAAGGAATAATAAGCTAGCTAGCTCAGCGATTTATAGCGTCGTCCTCATTTTTCTGATCGGAAGTCCAACGTCGCCAGGTTTGCGCTCATAGCAAGCAACAGCCACTCCTTCTGGAAAAGAGGAAGAAAAAAAAAAAAAAAAAGACGCTGGTGTCATTTTTAAAATTTCTTTTCTTGTCGTCAGAAGTCTAACACAGTGGTAGAAAGAAGACAGAATGGTGATGCAATATAGCATTGATTATAGGTAAGTAAAACTTTTATGCATTTCCCAACATTTAATCTTTAGATTTTTTTAATAGAAAGATTTATTCATCCTATCGCTACTAAAACGTTACCTTCTAAGATTTCAATTACATGCATAAGTTGGATGTAATAATAACAACTGAGTCTGCACGCATTGTTTTGAAAATAAGTGAATCGGTGTCGATCCCGATTCGGAAAGGTTAGGATTTTTTCCCCCCTCCGTCGTTTTTTAATATGTGTTCATTTTAAGTAAATCAAACTGTTTGTAAAATTGCAAGTAAAACAAAAAGCCATCGGTGTAGCTAATGTGCTAGTCTCATTGCATTTTTTTTGCTTCAAAAATGCAGTTTCCTCCCATTTGATTCTTTACAACGATTTTTCGGTGCCGCTGATACTCTTAATTTTATCGTGGCTCGTGGACCCCCCCCCCCTCCTCACCCTCTTTTTTCTTGTGTTATTTTTGATTCTCCAGAAACTAGCAGTACTTGGCCCTACTCTGCCCTTCCCATATTACCGGGGCCCATCCCATTGTCTCTAGAAGCGGAAAACGAAACTGTTAAAGGTTTCGCGCTTTTTTAGCCTACTTTCCCGTTAAAAATAAAAGAAAGACAAAAAAAGTATTAAAAGTAGCTTAATGCATCTAAAAAATATCGCCAAGTCCAAAAAATATCGCCAAGTTAAAAAAAAATATCGCCAAGTCCAAAAAATATCGCCAAGTTAAAAAAATAAAGAGGTAAAATGAATATCGAAAAATTAAAAATTTGAAAGTAGGGTATTGAGATGGGGAATTTGTGCGTCGGTCGGTCGGTCGGTCTGTCTGTCCCCCCCTAATAACTTTTGAATGAACATTCCGATTTGGACAAACTTTTTTTTGTTGGAAAGATCTCGGCGAGTACAGTTCATTCCCATATTTGATTTTTTGATTTGATCAATTTTTGGTTCAATTTTAAGCTGTTCAAAAAACCGATCCCCCGATACTAACTTTTTAATGAACAGTCCGATTTGAACAAACTTTTTTTTGTTGGAAAGAACTTTTCAAGGGTACTTCATTCCCGTATTTACATTTCCGATTTGAACAATTTTTCGTTCAACATTGAACCGCTCAATCAAGCTGTCACCCTAATAACTTTTGAATGAACAGTCCAATTTAAACAAACTTTTTTTTGTTTGAAGCATCTCGGCAAGGATACTTTATTACCGTATTTAAATTTTCAATTTGAACACTTTTGGTTCAACATTGAACCGTTTAAGCAACCTTTCTCCACCTAATAACTTTTGAGTGAACCGTCCGAATGGAATAAATTTTTTTTTGTTCGAAAGATCTCAGCGAGTGCAGCTCATTCCCATATTTGATTTTTCGATTTGAACAATTTTTGGTTCAACTTTGAACCGTTCAAACAACCGGTCCCGCGATGCTAACTTTTGAGTGAACAATCCGATTTGAACAAACTTTTTTTTGTTCGAAATATCTCATCAAGAATACTTCATTCCCGTATCTACATTTCCGATTTGAACAATTCTTCGTTCAACATTGAACCGCTCAAGCAACCTTTCCCCACCTAATAACTTTTGAGTGAACCGTCCGAATGGAATAAACTTTTTTTTGTTTGAAAGATCTCGGAGAGGCTTTCCCATACATTCCCATATTTTGCTTTTTGATTTGAACCATGTTTCGTTCAATATTTAACCGTTCATAAAAAAAAAATAACATTAGCGTCTACGGGGAATTTAAGTTGAATGTTGATCCTGAACTTAAAGTCGGATTTCCTTCAAACTAACTTTGTAAGAAAATGGTTTTGATAAATAATGTTTGTAACGTACTTTTCTGAGTAATCTTCTGTGAGGACTCTGATTCCGACTCCGACTCTGCAAACATGGCGGAAATGCAGGCTCAGAAAAAAAAATTACTGACTGTGCAGACGATTTTTTGTTTATTTATTCATTTGTTTTATTTTATTTATTTATTATTACTATTATTATTATTTGGCAGACGATGTTTTTTTTTTGTAACAAAAATTTTTCATTCACGAGAACATTTCATTCTTTATTTATATTTAACAACTGGCAACAGATTAAAAGTGAAATTCGAGACATTTTATTAACGGAAGAGTTTTTTTTTTTTTCTTTTTTTTTTTTTTTTTCTTTCTTTGATAAAATGTGTTTTGATGCTCTTTGTACTTTTATTTCTTTATTTATTTATTTTATTATTATTATTATTTTATTTTATTTTATTTATTTATTTTTTTTTTTTGAAAACGATGGAGGATTTTCTCTACGGAGGAACTGTAACAGTTACTCTTTAAAAGGTGCGACAAAACTTTATTTATTCGTTAATTACTTTTTACGTGTCTATTTCATCTGATGAAAGGGGTATATTTTGCTTTTCGAAATCAGCTCTAACTGCTAAAAAGGTATGTTTGACATAATTTTCAGTCTCAGATAATCAAGAGAATAATGATCAGATGCGAGAATGCCGATGTCGATGTACGGGAAAGTAGGCTCGTTTAGTTCTTGACAGAACTTCTTGTTTTTCTTAACAATCGAGGGAAAAAA
>JAXGGA010015265.1:0-29660 GCA_038373865.1 Uloborus plumipes
CTTCCCGCCTGGCAGGACTGAAAACAATTTAAAAGAACTATACATACAGGTTAGTTGTAGTTTGGCACAAACTTGGCGGGAAAACTCGATATCATAACTTTTTAAGGCTGATATTTAAGGTTTTCTTGGCGGGGGATTTTTTTACAACACTGTTGTTTTTGGGGAGATATCACATGTTTTTGCATTAATATTATTTCTTTGCCTGTTTTTTTTTTTCTCTTCAAAATTTACTTTGCATGTTTTTTTTCCCTTCAACATTTTTCTTGGCGGTCCGACATCTGTGGTTTTCTTGGCAGCATGCATTTGGTGCAAAAGTTCAAGGATCTTCTTCAGTCTAGGATAAATTTGAAATCAATCACAATGTACCACCCGAACCGACGCAAAACAAAGCTAGTTGCTAACAATACTACGATTAAATTAAAAGTTTAAAAAAAAAACCCCAACCCTTACTGCCGATCTCATATTAAAATGAACTAAATTGAAGATCCCTTTTAAAAGCCTTATGCAATAAAATCAATTACAAATATTTTATTTGTTAACAAATAGAAACTGGCAACAGATGAAATTATAAATCATTGAGTTTTCTTTCCTCGTGGCCCAACAATGAAAACATAAATGCTCAGATGTTGAACAGAGCTAGTAGATAGAAATCGGACCAATTTTAAGCATTAATAACTCCGGGGTGCGATGACCCCGGGGGTAAATTTTGGGAAAATGTCCTCAATGTCTCATCGAGAATATTCATACCAAAAATCAACACTAAAGACCCCCGGGGAGAAAAGATACGGAAAATAAAAACGAGGGGGAGGGGGTGGGGGGTCGAAAAACCCCCTATGCCGAGCTTTGGGACAAAATAAATGTGGGTGCAAAAGCAGAGCTCAATCCGAGTTACCGTTTAGTCTGGACCCCTGTCAAACAATTTTTAAAAAGTGCGAAAAATAGCGATTTTATAACATATATCACCCCTCCCCCTGAGGGTCCTGGATGTTTTGCTTTAGTATGTGCCGTCAGGGGCCGCTGGAGATTGAGTATACCAAAAATGAACTCTAAGGATCTTTATGGGGCTGAGATACAGAGGGGTGAAAACCCCGGTTTGGTTACTCGCGTAAACAGTCCTAGTCGCTCTTTTACATTTTTATTGGCGACGGAAATTTCTTGGCGGCTTGTATTTGGTTTTCTTGGCGGGGCGGGACGCTCCCGCGTCCCGTGATTGGCGCGACCACTTGGCAATATGTCGCCAAGCTTTTGGTCGCCAAGTGTTTGACGCCAATTTGGCGATATATCGCCAAGTTGGCGACAAATTTGGCGAAAAAAATTATTTTTTGAATTTGGGATCAACTTGGCGCTATTGGCGATATTTTGCGAAAAATTCACTGAATGATATTAAAATCAGCAATATTTAGAAAATTAACCATTGTAAAATATTTTTTACATTGTTTCGTGGCAGATTAGGGAAGTAAATATTTGAATTGTTACCTTGCTCACTCCAAGCACTTTTTTTAACACTTGAGGCAACTACTAAGAAATTTACACGTAAAAGGAAGTAGTGTGGGGTCCATACCAGATTTTTTTTTTCTTCTTCTTTTAAAAATATAATTTAACAATGTCTGAATGAAAATACTAATTTATTTTTCAGGTAACATAATAAATTCCTCTAAAACATAAGAAAAAAAATCATAATTAAAACTGATATCAATGTTTGACTTAGAATTATTTTTACTTAAGTATTTATTTTAATTATTGAATTCTGTCTCATTTGTTTATATGTCATATTAACCTCAGTAAATCATTACGAGTTTATATAGTTGGTTATTTTAATGATGTCCTTTTGTCTTTCAATAATTTCTTTAAAATCGCCCCCCCCCCCAAAAAAAAAGAAACACAATTTTATTCCATGAAGACCAGTATAAAGAACCTTTCAAGTACTTCATTAATCCTCTTTATTATTCAATTGCAAAATTTATAATGTAACAAATAAAACTTTCATTGGAAAAGTTTAAAATCAGATTAATAATTATCGAAAATTCCGAAACTTACATTATAATAATGTCCAAAACCTGTAACCTACTGGACAAGAATGTCCAAAATCTGTTACCTACAGACTGTGGATTAAATTTGCTAATAATTAATTTTTACAAATACCAGCTGTCTTTTAATTGTTATGATATCATGTTCTAGGTGCACATACTATGTGATAAAAATAAAATTGATGTCAATTTGAAAATTTTTGAAATTTTTTGTTCCCACCTTCTGAAATCACCCCTTGCTGTTAAACAACTGAAATCTTTTCAAGCGTAAAGAAGGTAGTTACTGGTAGACAGGCTCAACTAAGATATTGGAAGGCTTTTGGAAAAACACTTTTTCGGGGCCATTGGTAGACAAACCTTAAAAGCAAAAACATTCACGACAAACCAGGTGGGCCAACCTCATGCATTCAAGTATTCTCTCAAAATATTCTTTGGGGTACTTTGCTTCCCACACGTTATGTAAGAAGAAAAACACTAAATAAAGGAGGGATTCTTAAATTTCTTCTTCATGAATGACTAAACAAATATTTTTACAGATAAAGCATTAAAAACGCTATTTTAAGCTATCTTTAAATGATTCAAGGAGAAAAGGTGAGGCTGTCATCCCCCTCCCACCGCCGAAATTTTTTCGAAACTGAAGAAACAGAAAAAGATTTTTTAAATTATCTTCGGGTGATTTAGGAGGAGGAGATTCTTAGGCTTTCCTTTCCTCGAAAATTTTGCTAAATTGAAGCTTTTAAGACTATTTTTAATGATGTGGAAGTGGATTTGGGGACGTTCTCTTCCTAGAAAAAATTCTCCAACTGGTGTCTTGAAAGGGCAAATATAGGCCACATTTGATGAACATAGAGGAATAAGTTTGGGTGTTTACCAGCTCCCAAGATTTTTTTCGAACCTGAAGTGTTAAGAACTTTGTTTTATTTAATGTTCTGGTGACTGAAAGAAAGGGGGGGGGGGTATTTGGAAGCTCTCTATCTAGAAAAGTTTTCGAAACTGAAGTCATGAAACTGTAAAGCTGTCTTGGTGATCTAAAGATTGTTAATTTCTCCCCTAATTTCCCCCATAGTTTTCCCCCTAATTTCTCCTATAAACATTTTCGAAACTCGAGTCTTAAAACGGTAATTTGGATCATCATTAATGAACTTGGGAGAAGAGATTCATGTGTTCTCTCCCAAAATGTTTTTGTAACTGAGTTAAAAATGCTATTAGCTATCTTTTGGGGGACATAAGAGGAGGGGATTCAGTTGCTCCTTTTGAAAAAATTTTGAATGTGCTTTATGCTGTCTTTGGTGATGAGAAAAGGGAGAGAGAGGGTGCTCTTCATAAATTTTGAATTTGGGGTCTTGAAAACGCAGATTTAAGCCATTTATAGGGAATCTAGGGGTAGGAACTCAGGTCTTCTCCCTAAAAAAAATCTTTGCGGTTAAAGCATTAAACGATTTTACTCTCTTTTGGTTATGGGAAGAGGGAGGGGAGGGGGTCTTATTGGAAAAAAATTCAAAACTGGGGTCCTATTTTTAAAGATACATTTGACTCTTGGATTCAGCTAAAAAGATGGCGATTCGGGGGCTCTCCGCAGTGGTGGATTTATCATGTCACAATTGCTGGAAAACTCAAAAGTGTACATGATAAATGTTTTATATTAATTCTGTGGCAGATAATGAGACCGCCTAATACGTTATGCGAACGGTCCTCAAAACAATAAATTCGCTGCTGGATCTCCTCCCGTAAATTTGAAGTTTTGAACTCTTAATTTTGAGATTTTTTACTGAAGGATGGGGACTGAGGGTTGTCTTAATAAATTTTTCAAAGCTGAAGTCTTAAAAAAAGATTAGACTGTCTTTGTGTGGTAGTGTAAAGAGTGCAGTAGTTAACTAATTCAGGGTTGAAACACATTCATTTCGTTAATGACCTGTTTTCTATGTTAAACCAATATAAGGGTTTTTTTTTTTCTTTAACAAATTAGCTGTCATAGATTTGTTTCACGTTTTTGCTACTCATGCTGGAGTATCAATACTTCATTAACGTGTGCTAGAACATCAATACTTAAAAAAGTAAAAGGCTGGGTGTATCAAAGTATTAAAGAAGAGTAAGATGTAAGCGGATGACAATCAGGGTATGCTTCGAGTTGAACGAGAAAACAGCAAGGAAAATGGATTTGCTGTAACCTGTAACTGAGATTAAGTTTTAAAAAGTATAAAGCTGTTTTTTTAGTCAATATATATATATTTTTTTACAACAAACAATTTGTGTTAATCTAAGACGGTTACCAAAAAATTTGTCGCAGAAAGTAGCATAAAATTCTTCCACACGGTATCTGCTATTCTTCAAGCATCATTAGACCATTAGAGTACATAATTGTGTTCCAAACTAAACAAATAAGGGCAAATCTCTTGAGGTCATCTCTTTACGGCTGACTAAAACGAGTATAGAAAAGGTGTATAAGGTAGGAGGTAGAGATGGTGTTTGTTCACAGATGTTTAAATTATTATTTCATAAATTACTGAAGTTTCTTTTTTATTCTATGTACAGAAAACTGTTCAAAAAAAAAAAAAAAAGAACGAATTTGTTGCAGTTAATCAATCATCCATAAAAATACATAAATGTAGGAGGAGAATCGAAGTTCTATCCGAAAAAAAATATTTCTGCCAGGCAAATACCGACGAGATAAGCATGAATGGACACGTAAAATACCTGACCAGATTTAATGAACGGGAGAGTATGAAGTCACGGGGACACGCCAGTGACGTCATCATAGCGTATTACGACTATGATTCGCTTTAAGAGCGATTCTCTGCGTGCTGGTTTGCTTAAAACGATCGATACATAAATCGATATAACTTCACGAAAAACGGATTCTTCGAGTAGTTATCTTTTCCGTCAGAATATTATACTGAGAAGAGCTCTAAACAGTCTTTTTTTTTTCCTAATTTAAATTTAGTGAAGTGTGAAAAGTAACATGAAATAAGAAAAAAATAAATGAAACTTCGAGAGCCCGAAATCAGCCTTGAAGTAAAAGAATACTATTTTTAAATTATTTTCATTCACTCCAGATGATATAGGGTAGACCGACCAGTGAATGAACACTTCCAAAGAATAAACACCTCGTAATTTTCTTGGAAAAATAAATTTTAAAAACATTTTTCTTAGATAAGCAGGCAGTAGTCACTACCTTCTACACATTTCCAAAAAGAAAACAGCTAGAAAATATTGCGTTTGTCTTTTGCTTAAGGTGTTCATTCAATGTGTCTGAGCACTTTTTTCCCTTTCAACCCCCTAAAAAACCTGATTCAGAACCCTGAAAATTCGCGCAATATTAAAAAAAAAAAAAAAAAATAAAAAAAAAAAACACTACATATATCCACTAAAGTGTTTCTACTGCCATAGCAAATGCAACAATTTTTAACGATGCTATGAATTTTTGAAAACGAAATTTCGCTTACCCTAGTTCTTTTTGAATGCATTGACATGAAAAATTTGAGCACTGAACGTAAGAGCAAAACGATAGGTACTTAGAGTTTACCTTATTTTATCGGACTTCGCATAATCCTTTCAGCGCATTTCTACATCTAGTACAGTGGCTGGAAAAACTACATTTATTTTGTAGCGAACTACAACTACTACTACTACTACTTTGTTATAAATGTAGTTAACTACAGCTACAACTACTTTTTTCAAAATGTAACGACTACAAACTACTTTTGAATTGTAGTCGCTACTTTTCGCTACTTTTTAAAAAATAAATAATTACAAAGCATACACTTTTTGAGGATTGAGCGTAAAAAATCGGAAAGTGGTTTACATTAATAAATTAACTCATTTGAATATAGGATAGAACTAGGAATTGTCTTTGAATTTATTTGTTATTTTTTCTTTTTGTTTCTTATTTAGTTTTATTTATTTATTTATTTTTTTATTTTTATTTATTTTTTTAATTTTTATTTATTTATTTATTTTTTTTTGTTAAAATTTGTCCGTTTTAGATTTTTTTTAAAACAATTTTTACGAATATTCGCCACAAGAAAGGATTCAAAAGTTGAAAGAATTCAACCTTCAATTTCTTTTAAATTTCTTGCCAGGGAATATTTAGGAACATGAAAATTATATTTGAAGGAATATAAAAATTATGATGCCAAATAAACCAATGACATCAAATAGATAAGAATGTATTTGTCAAAATGATGTATCTAAGATCAGCTCATATTTTTATGGTTCTGTTTTTTCCTTGCGTCCGCTGCTGTACTCGTGCAAGGCTTACACCAGTCAGAGTCAATTAAACCTTGTTTTTTTCCTTTGATCTCTTTTTTTAATTTTTTTTCATTTATTTATTTATTTAATTTAAAAGTAGTTTCCAGAAATCGCTACAAACTACTATTTTTTTGTATCGCGCTACTCACTACTCTACTTTTTTTAAAAAGTAGCGCGTTACACTACAAACTACTAAAAAATGTAGCTACTACTGTAGTTTCGCTACTTGTAGCGCTCTACTTCCGACCACTGATCTAGTATAAACTGAAGCCCAAAAACGCGTCAGTGTATTTGAACGCGCAAAACTCTGGAACTGCTCTGCCGATTTTTCTAAAAATTTCAGCGTTTGTTGCTTTTTGTACTGAAAAGGTTTAGACACCTGTTTGAAAAAGATTCGATTAGCGGTTCCGTTTTTATTCAAGGCAATTTTCACATAATCCGCCGAATATTGGCTCTACAAATTACTTGCACATATTAATGTTATATGTCGTTGGAAACAACAAATCTTTCTACGTTGGATGCAATTTGTTTCAGTTATCTGTCTTAAATATAACGTGAGTTATTTACGTTTAAAACTTACTTTTTTCAAAGCTTCGCTCGATTTCAGGCACTACTTTCCTCAATAAAACGGCCAATAAAAATTGTTGTCATTGTTCCATCGTTTTCTTTTGTACACCATTGAATAGAAATAGAGCAATATTTTTAACACCCCAGATTTTTCTGGCATCTTTTAACGCTTTCATTTTGAAAATCGCCGTCTCTTTACTTCCGTTATTTGGATCGAATTTTTCATTTTCGATGTTTATTATACCTTGTTAAGAGGCAAACAAATAAAATGTCTTAGAAGTTTTTATAAAATAATTTTAACTTTGTTTACAAACAGATTAAAAAAAAAATACGAAAAAAACTAAATCAACTCTCCTTATTATTTTCCTTGTTTTAAGAAGTGAAGACATAAAATGCGAAAACTTCAGAAGAATGTTGAATAATATGTAGATATTGATACATGAAAGTTGCGATCCCCAAGTGCAATGGCACTCCCCCCCCCCGAAAAATATTTAATTAATTAATTAAAAACAAGAAAAGAGAAAAAACCAACAATGATATTCTCCCCTAAAAAGAGAAAAGCCTTTTATCGGGTGATTCTTCATCCTAAAGCTCACACTTCTTGCATTGAAAAAGGGGCTCCTTGTAGCCCCGAAACACGTGTCTGCAGTATACCTGTATATTTGTGCATTTTTAACGTTGGATTTATACTTTATATCAATCGCACACAGGTATTTATTTTCTTCAAAAATGTTATAATTTTCTAGTACTTAGTAAGATTGTAAGATATCTTGAGGGGGCAATATTTTACCAAAAGGATTTTAAATTTTAGTTAGCTAAACCCTTGTAATTTAAATTAAATTCAATATGTGTTTTCTGACGATCCAGCAAGCAGCCAAATTCTGAATTTGCAAATTTTCCGGTAAATTGAACGCTTGAAAATTCATCATGTGTCAAATATAAGTTGGTTAGAAGAAATGGAAAAGCACAACTTGAAAGTTATTGTTCCAGGGTAGAAGCAACAATCGGCAAAAATCGCAATGGCAAAAATGAACTCTGTACAAAAATCGTGATTTCGAAAACGATTTAACAAAACTCACCATCGCAAAAACATAGAAATCTCATGCATTTCTGGCCATAAATTCGTTCTAAAGTTTTAAATCCGTTCCAAAATAAATTGTCAGGGGTCAATCAAGAGAGGAATTAGGTCCGTTTACGGACACGCAAAAAAATGCAACTTTCACAAAATTCAGGAACTTAAAAACAGATTCTCTGCGAAAATCCCCAAACCAGAAACGAACTCTGCGCAAAATATACAAGATTTAAAAACGTTCGGGAATAACTTTTCTGGAGTTCTAACTTTTTCTTTTTTTCAAAAGTATATATTAGTTTTCACAAATTCATATTCGTTTTTAAAAAGTTACAGAAACGGGACCCTAGCAGAAAAAAAAAAGTCTTGGATTGACCCCTGATATTTTAATGAAGTACAATGTTACAACTTTCTTTGGAAAACACATGAACAAAAAGGAAGAAAAGTCTCCAGGCGCCTAGACAATATGGACGGAATAAAATACTGAAACTTATACTTTCCAGGTATCTTGGTATCCAGAAAGTTTTTCTGTTTTTTTTAAATAATGTTAGCTTTCTTTATTTGAAAAAAAAGAAAGGAAAAGAAAAAGCTGAATAAGAGAGAGGAAGCTTTGACAATGTTATGTCTTTTTCTCATTGCCTTTTGCATGATCAAACACTAACAAATTCTACTCCTACTTTTTTGTTAATCATTAATTACTGCTATTAATACTATTAAAATGTGTAGTTTTCCTTGCAAATGTAAATTATGTATTCATATTTATTAGGGTTTTATGGCTCCAGTGCTCCGTCACTGTCCCTGCCTCCGTCCCGAAAATGATGATGTAAGATTATTGGATTACAGCCATTCAAACCTAGAAGATGTGCCAAATGAAGTATTCAGCTTTGAGAGAACGTTGGAAGAGCTTTTTTTGGATGCCAATCAGATTAAAGATCTTCCAAGGGTAAGTACATATCAGGGCTTTTTAGTCAAGTCCCTAAAAATCCTTTTTCTTTCCATTCTAGTCCATAAAGTCCCTTTACTTATCCAAATTGGTCCCTATATCTCCCTTTTTTTGGTTCTCTACTAGAAAAGTATTGCAGTGTTTTCCAGAAATTTTATTTATTTCTTAAACTCTTGTGGATCAACATACCTTGAGATCTAAAACTTTCTTTATTTGTACTTCTATTGCCATATTGCCAATTGAGAAAAGTTGGGAATTTTGTGATACAAATGTATTTATTTACAGATCAGTTTAAATGAAACCATTTCACCTGGTTTCATTTCTGTGGGGCTTTAATCAGTTAAGCTATTATAATTTACAACTATAAAAAGGGCAGGTGCCCTTTATTCCCCCCCCCCCAGATTGGAACACTCTCTCAAATACAAGGCTCGCATTCCCCCTAAAATTCCTAAATTTAATAAAAAATTTCAGACCTCCTAAAATTCTTAAAATTGTACTAAAATTTTGGGGCATTCCTAAAAAAACTAGAAAATTTGCAGGAACTCTTTAGGGGAACTTAAAATACCTTTCTAACAGTATTTTGTAGCCAAAAGCGAATTTTCCCCTAGATATTTAGTGGGATAAATAGACATTTTACAAAATTTTTCATTAAAAACGCGTTCTTCACACTATTTTTAATTTTTGGACAGACTTTAAATTATTCCTCTTAAAAACGAACTATTTAATCTTTAAAACAGCTGTTTCACCATTCTACCTCAATAAAACAGAACCCTCCTGAGAATATTTTCTTTTTTTAGTTGTTTCTTACGTTCCTAAGCTCGATTATTTGCGAATTTCGCAATCTGTTTGCATCCGCTTCTATAAAACTCGTTCATTTTAGTTTACTGTGCAAATTCACCTCTTCGATATCGATAATTTTACTCTTACCATTAGTTTGCACCTTGCTTAATATTCTTTTGTTTTTAGATTATTTGCAGGCTCATCATTTCATGTCAAACTATTCAAAAATGTGAATCCTGTTGCATCTGAATCAGTTAAAACCATGAGCATTTTTAAAAAGTATTATCACTTTTTTTGAAACTTTGTTTTCGGTTCAAAAAATATTTTGAAAAATTAAATGGATTTAAAATGTTGAGAAGGATGTTTGGTATAGCATTAAAATTCAGGAATCGTGGTATACAACAAATCTAGTAAACTTAGGCAAATGTTCTAAAAATATGAATTGTACTAAGATAATGAGATATATATATATATATATATATATATTTCTTTGTCTTACTTTAATTTTATATTAAAAATTAGGGCTATTATGTCAATTATAATTATTAATTATTCCTACAGTTCTTTCAAATTTTTGCTCAACAGTTTTTTCTTCACCATTTGCATACTTTATCTGCTTTTAAAAATGCATTTACTTATCACGTCATATTTATTAAGAGTTTAAGGAAGCACGTATAAAATTATAGCCTCAGCTTAATTTGATATTCAGAAAGGTTTACACTACTTGAAATATCACATATATATTGAATATATATATATTGAATATATATTGAATATATATAGGGGGCAAGAAGGCAGAGTTGGAAAGTAATTATATGGGCTTTTGACAATACAATAAATGTTACACTACTCTGATTTTAAAACAAAAGATTGTTGTGCGTCTGAAGAACTTTATGCATAGGAAACTTTTCTGGAAATTAAGAAACTGACAAAAAATATTAACAAGCAGTTTTTTTTTTTTTAGATAATCTCAAAACTTTGAAATCAAAGTGCATTAAGCGTAACTAATAGAATTTATAAAGCTGTGGCATAACTTTATGATATATGCAGAACATTTTACACATTAAGATCTTCTTAAGTTGTCCGGCAACGGAAAATCAATTGTTTTTAGCTCCTTACATTACATTTGAAAATATGGGGGGGGGGGGGGGGATCATTAACTAAAAATTGTTTGGTGATGCAAGATGGTTTACATATCGTAACATAGAACATAACAGGCCACACGGGTAAACTTCACAAACTGTTTTACTAGATAAGAAGAAAAATGATGATGAAAAAACTAGAAAACAAAATTATTGGAAAAAGTGAAAAAAAAATAACAATAACAATTCGCAGATTTGTTGAAGTAACAAAAATATTAATGAGTTTAAAAAATGAATATTATCTCTGGTTCTAGTAAAATAACCTTTAAAAACTGCTGTAGAAACCTGTTGTAGTTAAACATTATGGAAGTAATTGCTGAACGGAATGAATGTCTGTAGAAGCTGATCAAATGGAAAAACTCACATATGCCTATCTTTGAAAGTGAAAATTTTGAGAACATGACTGCAAGTTAAAGTGCCTTCTGGCTTATTAGCAGTTATATAACATTCAAACGTTATTTTTTTTAGTTTTGACTCTTTTTTTTTTTTTGTGCGGAAGTGTTTGAAGGTTAGAAGTTATGCAAAAAAAATAATATGCATTTTCAGTTTGTTTTATCGGGTACTACAGTTAGGGGCCTATTTTTAGTCAAAAAAAAAAAAAAATCGTAAATTACCCCTAAAATTTTCCTAAAATTTTGTCAAAATGTTCCTGAAATTCCCCTAAAATTTTGAAAAAGTCTATTGCGAGCCCTGCAAATATGATTAGAAAGAAATTCTATTAAAATCTCAATGACAAAATTTCTGAAAAATAAATAAATAAATAATGACAATAAAGTAAATATTTTCCCCTCTCTGGTGATCTGAGAAATTGTATGGTTTGTGGGGAATATTTTGTTTTGATGAGCAGCAGTTACACATCTCCTACTCAATGGTTGTTGTTTTTTACTCATCAAATTGATTTATCATTTGATAACTCAAAATGTGGCCGTCAACTTACTATTGATTTGTAGTTTTACGTAATTTTTATTGTCTTACTCTTTATCAGAAAGTTCCACATGCACATCCTGATTCTTAAGAATACATAAGTGCAGATAAGTAATTTGATATTTGGTAAAACATTTCTTACCCAATACAGGCTTATTTTACTACCGTTTTTCGGTACCTTCACAAAAATAAATTATAAAAAACGGCAGCTTCACCAAAAAAAAAGAGAGAAAAGAAAAAAAAAACAAAAACAAATTGGCGCATTCTTAAAAACAATATTAAATATTAAACAATAGTTTGAATCCAAAATCACTCACAAAATAGAATGCTTAGCAGATTTATACAAACATGCTTTGATTAGCGACTCTTTAGTTTTTCAGCCGTTTTTCTTTTGAATGAAATGACAAAATTGAAGTGCTATCTTTTTGTATTCTTTTTTGAGTTGAAATATTTTGATAATTTCTTGAACAGTAAACAGTATAAAGCATATTGAGCTGAAATACAACTGTATTTTTTAAACTCTTTACATTTTGTCCCCCCCCCCCCCCCCAAAAAAAAAAACGTTTTAAATAGTCAATGACATGGTATTTTCGAATAACAATTTTCGTTTTTCTTTTGCAAAACTTAAAATGGCCATTTAAAAAAATCTTAACTAATGTGTGTGAGGGGGAGGGGGAGGCTTGCACTTTCACAATAATAGAATGTTGATGTAGTACTTTCACAAAAATAGAGAGTAAGACAAAAACTCTGGATTGGGCCTTGCCAAAGGAATCATGTGAAATATTGCCCAGTGAAACAAGCAAGTGGCAGTGCAACTTTGCTTTTTGGTAAATAAAGTAGTTTTGAAGGAATTGCTTGACACATTTGTTAGGATATGTTTTAAAGTGCAGAAATTTTGAAATATTTTTTGATCATTCTTTTGTCTGTGTTATTTATATTTATACTTTTGTCATTATTTTCTGAAATATGTATATTTTTTCTAGCCTTTATTCCATTGCCATGGCCTAAGAAAATTAAACTTAAGTGACAATGAAATACAAAATCTTCCTCCAGCAATAGCATCTCTCGTTAATTTAGAGCGACTGGATATTAGCAAAAATGGTAATTCATAACTTGATGTGTTTTTAAAAATTTTTAATGTGTTTTTCGAAATTTTTAATGCTGTGTTTTAAATCATTTATGTATTTTATGAGAATGCAATTGAAATTGTGTTTCATGTACCTTAAAAATAAATTTCTCTTCTGAGTTGAACAGAAAAAGATATTAAGGAAAGCAATTGACGATGACCTGTTACTGATTTTTGTCACTAAAATTTTTTTCCAATCAACTTTCAACTGACATAGTAT
Source organism: Uloborus plumipes (assembly GCA_038373865.1). Taxonomy (NCBI): domain Eukaryota; kingdom Metazoa; phylum Arthropoda; class Arachnida; order Araneae; family Uloboridae; genus Uloborus; species Uloborus plumipes. Next base: position 13,047 of record JAXGGA010015265.1, read on the forward strand.
TTTAATAGACATAATTTTCTCACATAAATTGTCTGAATTTGGAACTGACTCATTCAAAAAAGTAACGAAATTTTGAATCATCCAGATTCACAAGCTCAGTGGTAGATTTACTATATTGTAACGAGCCCGTAGCACCTTCAACTTTCTTTAAATGAGCATTCCAATCTTGAGGAAGAACTATAAATTTATTTACAAGTATGTACACTTATTTACAATAGGAGCAGGAAACAATTGCTAAACATCCAGCAATTAGGTAGCAAACAGTACACTGTACTCTCAACAGTAACTCAGCACCACGTATCTAACGTGAACAGTAATTAAGAAATTACAAAAGCAAAACAAACATTCGCCCAAGCCAATAAAACAAGCCTCTCAGAAATCCATTCTGAGGAAAGCTAACTAACTGTGTTCAAGGCTGTTGGACAGCTATTTATACTCGGAAGGAAATTTCTACAACATTCTAGCAAAATCCAATTCATTCACAAACTTAAATAATCCATTCAAGAAAGTTCTAGCGATAAAAAGAAAAACCTACAATATTACAGCTCAGCAGCCAGAAAATGTCTTCATGCTTATTAAATGTAGGGCAAGTGTAAAAACTACAAAACATTACAGGGCCGGTATACAAGTGATAAAAGTGATATCTTCAGATACTTTTGCAACATGTCGCCAGATAAAACCAAAACTAGTGAAAATGATGCAAGGCGGGAAAAACAACAACTATTTACAAGATTTGTAACAATATTATAAATGCGGCAGTTGGCCAGGGGCCCCGTAGGAGTTACAAAAACGCACATGGTAATGGGAAATGTTTTACTTTTTTCCTCAATGGGCAAAGGGTGTCCTAATGATGTATTGGGATGAGCCCCCAAACTTGAAAATCCCCCACTGCACAAGGTTGATATATGTCTTAGTGTTTCTAATCGTTAATGATTCAGATTTTACTAAAACATTCTTTACATTGTACTATCATTATTACTCTTACATTTTCTTAACCGCTTCCCTTGCAAATTTTTTTTGACAAAAGATGATAAAAAAATAATCAAATTTTTTTAATTTCCTTTGTTTCGTCAATAGCAACAGATCAAAATTAGTCATTGAATTTTTAAGTTAGGTAAAGACTTTTGTGCAAAGTCAAATGCTGTACAATACAGTAATAAGTAAATACATAAAAAGTTAATCTAATTAAATTCTTTACCATTGTGTATCTCTAATAACAATAGAAAGGATAAATGTCTATCTTCATTAATTAAATTGCGAAAATTTTCTAGATACATTTGTCATTTAGTATTATTCTTCTTATTATTATTTTTGTTTATTTTTGCCGCATTTTGCTAAATTTGGAAAGTTAAAAAAGTTTTTTAATGCTTATGTAAAAAAATTTAAATGTGTAATGCTTCTTAAATTTACTAGGTATTTTAGAAATTCCTGACAACATAAAGGGATGCAAGTGCCTTACTGCCATAGATGCTAGTGTAAATCCTTTAGGAAAGTATGTATCTCGTTACTGTTTTCCAAGTTCAATTTTGTATTACAGTCAAACCTGTCTATCTCGAATTTCACAGGACAGAAAAAAAATTCGAGATACAGAGGTTGTAATAAAATTTACAAAAATAAGCAATTCGAACAAAGGCAAATATTTAATATATTGTTTTGCATTGATAGTGTTGAATATTTTACTATACAACATGTTGCAAGTTCACGTTTTACTAACTGTGATGACTATATCGGTAGCAAGTTAATGCATACCTTTAAGTACGAACATAGTCTTTGAATGATTGTGCAAAAGATGATTTTTGTCTCCAAGATATACCATTGATAAAGGTGGCTGGAGATGAAATTCAAAAATGGGAGTCGTTAAAATTCGAGATATGGAGCTTTTCAGGAAAAATCATTCAAGATAAACATGAGAAAAAACATTAAATTCATGCTGCAAAAGCAGGGAAATGGAAAATTTTCGACATTGAGAGGTTTTTGAGATAAGCAGGCTCGAGATAAACAGGTTCAATTGTATTATCTATGTATTATTTTAACAAAGTCATAGGACCAAAGACATTTTGCTCTAAAATTTCTTCAGTTACCACTATTTAATATATTAGAAGGAAATGTCCTACATTCCTTCAAAGAAATAAGTAAATATGCTTTATTCAGAGTTTTTCACTGTCAAAAGTTTCCTTAATCCTGAGAGATATTATTGACGAAGAAAGAGTTGATACACTGTGCATTACTTATGCACAGGGGAGGTGCACAGCAAAACTTACAAACAATTTGCCTAAGTTATAGTAAAAATTTCTTAGGTCAAAACTGAGTATAAGCAAACACATAGTAAAGTTGAAAGAATGAAACAAATCAGAGCTTTGTTTTTTGCATTATGATCCTGTTGGAACAAGTTGTGAAAAATAAAATTTTTGGCATTCATTAGGAGCAACATTCAGATTAAACATTTTGGTATCTGCCAGAAAAATTTTCAGCAAAGAATGCTGTGAAAAATAATTATTGAGTACTTTATTAAAAATTAAAACACAATGTCCAATATAAATATTATCTATAAATTTGCTGTTTTTATTCCACCCTTTATTTTATTACTTATTTCATAAGAATATAATAATTTTATTCTTTACAATTATAGTAAGTTCAATTTATATTTGTATGAAAGATTGATTGTAAGTAGCCACAGAATGATTAAATACATTTTATCATTAGCTAAATCTTGTGGTTTTTGGGGTTTTTTTCATTGAAAAGTTGGAAAGTATGTTTATGGTGTTTGTGTGGAGGGGGGGGGGGGCTCTCGAGGAACAACATTATTTTCAGTACTTTCCTCTTGAAAAAAAAATCTTGGTCATAATCAGGCCCGTCATTTAGGGGGGCAGGGGGTTGTCAATTGCCCCCCTCCCCTGACTTTGAGAAATAAATGTATTTACATGTAAGTGGGTGTGGTTTTTGTTGTTTACTGGTAAAATTGTATTGTGTTTTTACCCTTTGTCCCCCCCCCCCTGGAAAAACTTGAAATGACATCCCTGGTCATAATGTACTACATTTTAACGTGTGTGTGACAATCATTTTACGCATTCTGTATGTATAATGCCTGGTTTATCATTAAACATTGACAAACAAAGAAATAATTTAACAAATCTGTTGTTTGTACTAAATTTAAACTTTTACTGGTAGTGTTTTTTCTGCAGAATATATGCATTAGAATAAAAATAATAGAAATGAGAAAGTTATATTTTACTTATTGCTTGTGAATTTTATGATTTAAAAATGAGTATGCAAGTACATCGAAATATTTTTTTTAATTTGGGACCCCCCCCCCCTCCAACCCTTTGTGTTTTACAGAAGGATTTTTTGCCCGGACAATTATGCATGTATGTAAATTTTTAATAATGTGTCATGTATATTTCAAAGATTCAAGAAGTTCCCTCATTTACACCAAAAAAGAAATAAATCAATTATTTATAAAATGCTGCGAAAAATTCAGCTTGTACTTCATTTTGTAATTTTTATGGATTTTCACTACTGAAGAGGTTTTTCATTTTGCATATTCTACCGCTCTATCAAATCCAAGCTAAGCATGAAATAATTTGTTTAACCGTTGTAGTTCTTTTACATGTTTTTGTGTTGTGTATGTATTTTTATGTGTACTTGCTTAGATACATACATAACTGCTCCATTTTTATTTCCAGACTTCCTGAAGGTTTTACTTTTCTCTTAAATCTGCAAGAACTTTATCTCAATGATACCTTTTTGGAATATCTTCCAGCAAATTTTGGGAGGTATGTGTTCAGTAGCAAGCGTTTATAAAGTTTGTCTTTTTCTGTGTATTATACGTAAGGATGTATTTTTGTATGTATGTATGTGAAAAACAGTTTCTGATTTTAAAAAGGCATTGCTCCTCTCCTCTCTTTTATTTAAACTGCATTTTCATTAAAGAAATTACATTATCATTACATTTTTAATAAAGGAATGTATGTTTTTTTTAGACTATCTCATCTAAAAATTTTAGAGTTAAGGGAAAATCATTTAAAACTTCTCCCAAAATCAATGGCAAGACTAACGGAATTGTGTAGGTTAGACATTGGCCAAAACGATTTTGCAGAATTGGTAAGTTACTTGCAAATTGTTTTAAATGGTGTTACTTTTAAATTATGATTTTGTCTTCTTTTTTGTTTTAATTATATACTGTTAAAACTAAAATAAATTCATTTTTATATTTGTTGGATGTTTTCTGCTTGCTAATGTTTTCTTTAATTTGCAGTTTGTACTGATATCAAACTTCTTAAAATTATTTTGTACAAAACAATGCATGTTGAAAATTCATTAGCAAATTAATACTATGAGAACTGCTTAATGGCATTGATAAAACAAAAAAAAAAAAAAAAAAAGGAGGGAAAGAGTTACTTCTAAACTATGTAGATATTCATAATTTACTAGAACTGTTCATTAAATGATTCATTTTTGAATCATACATAAAGTTTACATTATGATACTGCTTTAAAATTATTTTTAAAAACTTGTTTCAAAACTCATGTGATTAATTTCAATTTTATTTATGGTATCTTTTTTACTATAACTATTTTTCAAAATAAAATTATATATATATTTTTTGCTGGGTCTATGCTTGTATTTTAATCAATTAGTGTTATATTTTATTACTTTTTCATTTTAGCCCGAAGTGATTGGAAATTTACCCAGATTAACAGAACTGTGGTGTGATAGTAATAACCTGAACTGTCTTCCACCAGTAAGTTATAATATTTTTTCATCGTAATACACTTGAGTACTTTAATCTAATTAAAATAAAATATGATTTTAGATTTTTTAAATTTAGATTTTTGATAATTTGGTATAGTTGATGTTCTCTCTTTGTGTTTTATATTTTATGACAATGTAATTTTCATATTGATTTGTGACCTTTCATAAGTGATCACAACTGCGATTTCACTGTCCAAAAAACACAAATAAATAGAAATTAAAAAAATAATAATAATATTAAATAGAAATTCCACTTTGTATTTTAAATTTTATATTAATATTTTATGTCTTTCAATAAACAAGATAACAACTTGCTGGATTTGTGCACTGCTTATGTCATAGAACTGAAGTGTATTTTTGAAAACTTTTATTAACCATATTAGTTTTCAACTAACATTTGATTAATAAATTTCTTCCTTCCTTTTCCCATTAGTTTTTGGGAGGTCTTAAAAAGCTGACTTACTTGGATGCAAGTAAAAATAAAATTTATGAAGTTGCTGACGAAATTGAAGGTTGCATCAGCCTCAGTGATTTAACATTATCATCAAATCGCATCAAAGTACTTCCTGATGGCTTAGGTATGCTATATACCAAATTTTAATTAAAGTAATAATTAATTGATATAAAAATTTTCTATTGTATAATATTAATATTATGAAAATCCTTTCATCAGAAACTTTTTATTTTAGTTATGTGTTTCAATAAATGTAAAATTGATGTATATGTTTTACTGTGTGCGTAATATATATACTGGATTGTACCTCAGAAAGCAGTGTGGTACATTGTGCGAACCATTGATGTGTAATTTTGACAACTGACATGTGCTCAAGTTCTATTTTAAGAAATGTGCCAAACTGGTGCCTGTAGATAGTGCTGAAACACTAGCAAAACATGATTTGTATGAATGAAGTTTTCATAATGTGTACAAATAATGAGTCTTATAAAAGTGGAAGGCAGGTGTTTCCAGAATATAGATGCGAAATGTCTTCTTTCAAGGACAAATTATATTAATAAAAATTTGCAACAGATGACAACTCCATTTCTAGGATACGAGTATTTATTCAACTGAAGAACATGTGTTGAGGACCCATGCACTGTATATTCTAGGCATTAGCATGAAAAGCTTAAAAGAACCAGACAACCTAATTTTTTTTTGCATTTGGTGAAAAACATGGGGATCTGGTCATACAGACGATGTAGCTATGAGGGTGGTAGAAGGAAATAGCCAATTACAACACTTGGTGATATCATGTACCAACTTTTTTTAGCTGCTTGTCTTCACCAGTTGTTGAACGTGGATTTTAACATTCTCCCTCCTTTATGCTTTTAGCATTGAGAAATTGAGAGTTTTTTAGGCTATTCTTGCTGTTATAGCAATAGTGACTGGTGCATGTTAAATCTGTCATGATCTAAGTCCTGAGTATTCCCATTAAAAATCAATACCTCAAGAGGTGCTGGATCAGGGTTGCTGTGCCTTTATCTTCATTTAGAAGAATGAACTGTCCCCCCTGGGGTGTCAAATGTCATTAAAACAAAACAATTAGTAGTGTTAGAACAGCTGTGTTTACATATTTTTCTTTTGTTTTTATATTTTCTCTGTTATTGCTTTCACCTTTGTACATTATTTCATAACATATGAAGCATACTAAGGTATGAGTATTAAGTAGTATTCAGCCTACATACTTATATTATGTTGCTCCATAATTATTGACCGAAATCGAAACAAAAGAAAGACAAGCGTTAAAATGAAAGTAATGTATTTTCTTTAAAAAAGTTTATCTTCGTCGACAAAAGTACATCCTTCTTAACAAGTTTTAAGTGCAAAAATGCTACTATGACAGAAATAGGCATTACATTGGTCCTGTCGAAGCCCAAAGTTCCCTAATCATAGTATCCTCATTCTGGAACTGTTTTTCTCTCACAAACCTGTCCAACTGGTGAAACATATTCCGGTTCATCAGAGCCAAGTCTAGAGAATATGAATGCTGCAGAAACTCATACTCCAAGGGGCCTGGATGTTTTACTGGCCACCAATTGAGACATCAAAACTTGATCGTTCTTGCAGGACTATCTGAATGAACCTATTGACTAGTGATGATAGTTTTATGAGAAGTTTCAAGCCTTATTTGTTCAAATAACGACAGTACACATTCGTATTAATCTTCTGGACCCGCTGAAGGAACTCATGATGGGCCAAGGTCCTATAGATCACCAATTAGAGAGGAAGATCTTCTGTGGGTGGAGGCTTGGTTTGGGCACCTGTTTCATGGGTTCTTTTTATGCAATCATTGTGCTTTGAGCTTGTGATTGTCGTACAGCACACATTTTTCATCTATAGCAAAGATACAGTGGAAGAATGGGTTGTAATCTCGTTTTTCTGTAGCGAGTTGCACTTCTCCAGGCTCTGTAAACGTTACGCCTTCGTTAGCTAATGTGGTACGTATGTTTCAAGCTTTTCACCTTGTCCATTCCCACTAAATTTTGTAAAATGGTCTGTGGTGCTACTGAGAGCTTGCCTGCAAGTTGTCATACTTTTAACGTTAATGGGTCTCAAATTTTTGCCGTAAGCCATCCATATCACACTGCATAGGACAACTAGCTCTAAGTTCCTGTTCTATTGCCAAATTACCACTACGAAGCTTGGTATTTATTTTATTTATTTAAACCCCACCAGTCACCACCGTACCTACCCTGATGAGGGTTTAACCGGACGTGGTGGCTGGGAGGAAAGAAAAACTAACGAACGACCAAGCGCCCGCTAGGAACCGTACATTATAACTAGATATAAATTTACATAAAATAATGTACAAATTACATGGAAAAAAAATAATAAAAAGGAAAAAACAATTTTGATATATACAGAAAAAGGCAATAGCATAACATTTAAAGTTTTTAGACAGGAAATTTGAAGTCTTCTATTTGAGTGCTGAGTAAAAACATTATTTTATGAAGATTCTTGCGAGTAGCTGGATGATGTAGAATATGAGCTATATTTTTGGATACAGGAAGGTTGGAATTATATGTGCAGTGGAAAGAGCTAGTTAACGGACAATTGAATACGCAATGTTCAGGAGTTCCAAGTTGATTGCAAACACATAATGGTGATCTTATTATCTTGAATCTGTGTAGATATGAAGGAAATGGACCGTGTACACTGAGAAAATGTACTTCCATAGGATGTTTGCATCGTGGTTTTAGCTTGTTTTTTGGTAGGATTTCGTGAACTCTCCGACCGGTTTCTGCGGTGTCCCAGATTTCCTGCCAATTTTGAAGAAGATTAGACCAAAGGTGATGTTTGAGGAAAGATTTTGGTAGAGGAATTTTAAATACTAACAAATGTGCTGGGTTCATTGCTGCAGTTTTAGTCAAAAAGTCAGCTCGGTCATTGCCAAAGTGTCCCTTATGGGCTCTAACCCAGGATAGATTTATGTTTGGATGTTCTCTGCAGAGGAATTGAATGTCTCTGACTAACTTTGAAGAATGCATTGGGTCCTTGATTGCTTTAAGCGAAGATAAACTATCAGAGAATATTGTAGTGTTGAAGGTAATGTTTTCTGATGCAATATAAAGTAAAGCGTGAAAGATGGAAAAAAGCTCCGCTTGAAATACTGAATTATATGCTGTAAGTTTGGCTGACCAATCGTAGACAACCTGATTGTTGGAGATGTGAGTAAATGCTGAGCCGGTTCCATCACATATTTTCGATCCGTCCGTGAAAATCCCAGTGTGCAGTGTTAAAATATTCGGCTCTTCCAAACTAATATTCGGAGTAGCGCACTGTATTATAGGATGTTGAGTCCATTTTTGGCTTGCTTCTTCAAAGTAATTGGATGAGTTGACATTATTAAGGGATAATTCTGCTGTAGTTTTCTTTATGAACACATTTCCTAAAGCTGATTTTAGATTCACTGTAAGCGCAATGGGGGGAATTCCTGCAAGGACATGTAAGGTGGTATGAGCTGATGTTTTATATGCTCCCAAAACAACAAGAAAGAAATGGCGTTGAATAGTAGCTAATTTCTTTAGGTCTTTCTGTTTTAAAAATGCGCCCCATACTGCAGCTGCGTAAAGGATTGAAGGTTCTATCACTGTTTGGTATAATAATCTGCGTAGTTGGATATTAGCTCCCCAAGATTTTCCAGAGATGCATTGCAGCTTACTAAGAAGATGAATTGATTTCTTATGAATTTTTTCCAAATGTGCTGTACAGTTAAGATTTTTGTTCAGCCTGACTCCAAGATAATCTATTTCTTTGTATCTTTTAATAAAATTGCCACCAAACCTTAAGATTGGCTGTCGCACATAATTTCTGGGTTTTGAAAGAAAAAGGGCTTTGGTTTTTCAGAACAGGCTTGTAATTCACAGGGTGTCCGCGCATATGGAAAGTCATGGAAAGTCAGGGAAAGTCATGGATTTCAAATATGATCGAAATTGGTCATGGAAAGTCATGGATTTCAGCGAAAAATGTCCAAAAGTCATGGAAACTGACTGCTTATCATGGATTTTAGCGCTCCGGACCGATTGAATTTTTTCCCGCAATCTGGGAAGAACGAAAATACTTCCGCCGTCATTCTACTTCGTTATTGGGTGCAATCTGATTTGTCAATTACAATTTCCAACAAGTTGCATTGTGTTGACCAATTAGATGAATTCTCAAGGTTAAAACCCGTGAGCGGCGAATTTTGTGTAACTGCGCATTAGGGTGGGGCGAAAAATAAAAAGTTTTTCAGATCAACTTCTAATAGTTGCCAAAAGTTGTCTTTGGTGATAGTTAGCTTTTGTGCAAATTTTGAGAAAAATCGATTAATTTCTCCAGGGGGCGCTGGGATCGCAAAAAATTTACCATAGCTTTTATAGGGATTTTATGGTTAAAATATGAAAACAATGCCATTAGCTAATCTTATTGCTTTTTTTTGTCATAAGATATATTCATGCATTAAACGCATATGAAATGACTCACAAACATTATTTAATATGATATATTTATATTTAAAAAAAATCACTTTTTTTCACTTTATTGTTTTTTTTAAATGCTTGAAATATAAATATATCATATAAAATAATTTTTTGTGAGTTATTTCATATGCTTTGAATGCATGAATATATCTTATGAGTAAAAAAAATGCAATGAGATTAACTAACGGCATTGTTTTTCATATTTTAATATTTTAACCATAAAATCTCGATAAAAACAATGATAAAACTTTGCGATCGCAGCGCCCCCTGAAGATATTAACCGAATTTTCTCAAATTTTTCACAAAAGCTAACTATCACCAAAGACAACCTTTGGCAACTATTAGAAGTTGGTCTGAAAAACTTTTTATTTTTCGCCCCACCCTACTGCGCATGTGCGCGGACTTCGTCATCTGATAAAATATGACCTTGAACGACAAAAAGATAGACTCGATAGTTCTTTTGATGGTTTTTTCCCCCCGGCATAGGCAGATTTGCCTTTTACTTTTGGTCTCCTCCCCCCCCCCCTACCCGCTTCATTTGATTTCTTTTTCTTTTAAAACTTGTTTGAATCTTTTTCTTTCGAGGAGTTTTATGCAAAAAAAAAAAAAACAAAAAAAAAAACAAATTAAAAAACGATGTTGAATTTTAAAGAATCGTGTAGGTAGGGGCGGGGACGTTTGAGGACAAGCACGGTGGGGAGGAGGGTGTCGGTAGGAAAATATCGTTTTTTGACATCAAAAGCGAACGGACTTCTGTTGCTGTGAAACGCAGTCGCCATGTTTGGTCATTTGCTTTGCAAGATAGAATATTAAGTGCGTAATTTTCCAAAAACAAAGCAGAGTTCGTTTTTTTTTTGTTTTTTTTTTAGTCATGGAAAATAGTTCGCAAAAGTCATGGAAAGTCGGGGAAAGTCATGGAATTGAAAAGTCCAGGTTGAGCAGATACCCTGAATTCATTTTGTTGGAGCCAATCTTGCAGTACTCTAAGTGCTTCATTGGCTGAGGACTCAAGTGCATTCCGAGTTGATGCTGAAACCACAAAGATGATGTCGTCTGCAAATGCTACGAAGCTTGGTAAGACATCTAAGGACTGTCCGTTGACTTTTCGTGCCCAAAACCCCATGCATTGCTGACCTTAACCATTCTTGCAGCTGCCAAATGACCAAAAAGAAATTCGCCTAGAATCACGAGTTACACGCCCTGTTGCTCCATAACCCCCCTAAATGAGAGCAATGAGCGGAGACTCGATTATATAGCATGGGGGACTATCCTCTTACATGTTGTAGGGGTGCTAGTTAGTTCATTACTACTTTGCCAATGGGAATGATCTGCAGAAGTGGCCATTTCATTTGCAGCGAACAATTATGGAATAACCGAATAAATACTAATTTGCTTACCATTTTTTTTCTTTCTTTTTTTACTTCAAATTGAAATGAACGTCTTTGTTTATTTTAGCTAACCTGAAAAAAATAACAGTATTGAGAGTTGATGAAAATCGTTTAATATCAGTGCCTGATAGTATTGGAAAGTAAGTGTGAGCTTATACTAAATCTTGTTCTTAGAGTGCATAAATATTAATTCTTGAATTAATTTTGTTTATTTTTTTTTTCAGCCTGCATAATTTGGAAGAATTAGTTTTGAGTACCAACAATTTGCAAATACTGCCAATAAGCATAGGGTTACTGAGAAATTTAAGGACTTTGATAGCAGATGATAATATATTGGAGGAAATTCCTTGTGAGGTAATCAACTTCACTTTTTGAAGTACTGTAGCCCCTCATTAAAAGGTGCTTATGGGGAGACAATAAAACTGATATATCCAAAGGCGTGATTTGCCAAGGTCATTGAAAATAATGGTCGAAAAAACGTTCAAGTAATTTATATGTGCATTTACAATAAATGTAATTAGTTGTTATATCAGGACAAATTTTTGAACGATATAGCATCAACGAAAATAACCTTGCCATTTTTTAATAACATGAATAAATTTTAAAAATTTCATTCGTTTTTCAACAAAATAATAGTCCAAGCGATTATAATTGAGGATGCAGAATTAACTATATCCCTGTTTTATTTACTGGCTAAAAAAGGAAAGTAAAGAATTTTCCTGAAAAATACAAGCTTTTTTTAAAGCTTAAGTGGCATCATATTTAGATTGAGCTTTTATTGCTTTTTATTTTTCAGAGGACTTAGGAAAAGCATGATATATCCAAATGAGCAAGCAATATAATGAGACGCAATGTAATGAAGGGTTACTGTACCTTTTAACATGATATAGCTTTTTCTACTAATTAATCTTTCCCCTCTATAATGATGAGTTGTGACTATAGATGAATCTTTATACTGCATTTGTTAAAAATGTATGCTTTTCACAGTTATCAGTGATTTCATTTTGTTTTGACAAACCACAATTCATGCTGAGCTTTTTCCTGCAGTCATTATTTTATTTTTTTTTCTTTCCTTTTTTTGTCACAACTAATATAGAACGTTTGTTATTTACCTTGGGCAATTAAAACCAGACAATTTATTTTCTGGTATTAAATGTCCTAAGTAGCTGAATTCTATTTCACCTGTAAGTATTTTTGTATTAATATTAGTATTTTGCAATAATGTGCAGAATGGTAAAAATCTTTCTCGGGCATGTTGTATATTTAAAAATGATATAGGTAGATGTAGCATGAAGATTTTAGGATGGTTTTGTATATTCTAATAAAAATAAAATTTGCTGTTGTCTTTTATTATTGAAACAGTAAATACCTAATTTGTTTAATTTCTAACTTGTTTCATTTCTCCTGTTTAGATTGGAAGTTGTTTAAAGTTGACAATACTTTCCTTAAGAGACAATAAATTAGTTGTCATTCCTGATGAGCTTGGTCATATTTCAGCATTAAAAGTCATAAACCTGAGTGGTAACCTTTTGCAATATCTACCTTTCAGCATTGCTAAACTTCCTAATTTACAAGCTCTGTGGCTGTCTGAAAATCAGGTAATTGCATAATTTTATTAATTATTTATAGTGACCTACACTTAACTATTCATTCAGTATTTTCTCCTTGATTGCAAACTTATACACACAAAAAAATAAATAAATAAATAAATAAATAAATAAATAAATAAAATAAAAATGGACAGCAGGATCACAACTTTATAAATTGTGAGAGGAAAAATAAGAGCATATCACTAATTAAGTGAAAAAGCTATATTTTCTTTTAAGTTCCAATGCAATCACAAAAATTAGCTTGATACAAATGAACATTGATTATCATGATGATGGTTATTTAATGTGAAGAGCACTGTGTACAGCCATAAACAGAAAGGGAACTAGTTCATCACATAACATATCCGTTCTTCGCTGCATCGCCGCTCCAATGCATGTGTCGCCTTTTCCCTGCCCGCATCTAAATGTAAGAAGCGGGTTTTAAACATTTAAAAGCTGATCCTTAAACAAAGTTTTTATTGTGCTAGCTTGGGAAAAAGGCCAAAAAATGGTTCCAATAATTGCTCAATTCAAACACAATGTGGAACTTACAAGGAAGTTATCTAGAAAGAAGAAATTGTTGTGCCTTTTTTTTTCTTGTCCAGTCTGAATTTAGAGATTTAGTTAATAATGCACTCAAACATATTGTCTTTTCTTGTAAAAGTCATTTATTTGAGCAAACATTTCTATACTTTGTAACTTGAAAAGTTCAGAAAAATGCCGGCTGAAGAATATTGAACCAGCCTTAAGTTTGAAGATTTCAACAAATCTCCCCAAAATTTCGTATATAATCAGGTCCAAAAAAATCTTCATTTATATTCATCTGTGAAGACTGGAAGTAGTAATATATCACTGTCTAAATTAAGACCTGGATTAAAACATTTAGAGATACCAATTTCAGAATGTTTTTTTTTTTTTTTGAGATTTGGTTTAAAAGCTTGAAAAATAGCATAAATCTTAAAGTTTAGTCTGAAAAGTTGAGTTTAAGTAAAATTAAAAAAAAAAAAAAACTTTGAAAAAGGTTTTAAAAAGCACAAGACTGATTTATAGAGAAATCCCCCCCCCCCCCGCTGATTTTATTAAATGCTCAAAAGTGGGCCAAATGATACCAACATCATTATTAAAATATGATCAGTGGAGTGAAATGACGAAGGTGAATGATTCATTTGTTATAACATTTTAACAATATTAAATGGCGGAAACTCTTTTGATTTAAGTTGAAAAACTCTTGTACATATTTAAGACTGGGTAAAATGAAAAAGAGAAAAAATAGTGGCAGTGCTAACCCTTGCAAGGCCCTGTGCAACAGAAGCTTATAGAGCCCTTATATATAGTGCTACTGACAACTCCACATATTAAAAGTTTGCCGGGGACACAATTTGCACATACTGAGCTCAACCACTATAGAAAAATAAAATAATAATAATAACTTCTTAATTGCGCATAGTAAAATGATCAGTTTATCATAGTGAATGAAATATTGCAGAAATTGTATATGATGTGACATTAAATTGATGCAATCATTATAATTTTTTTTTATATTTTAGAACAAACCCTTAATACCTCTGCAGTCTGATACAGATCGAATTACTGGGCAGAAAGTTTTGACTTGCTTTATGTTACCTCAAGTACCATTAGAAGGAGGTTAGAAATTTTTAATATTATTATTATTACTTGGGGGAAATGTATGTTAGAATATATTTTATTACATTTGAAATATTCTATTTAAAGAATCAGCATTTACCCTTGGCACTTCGCGGAGATGAATACCATCCCCAGATAAAATACAAGGAACTAGGAATCGCGTAGAGGTCTTGCTCTGACTGATAGATTTGCTTTAAGGAAACCTCAGTTGTGAAACATAAAATCCAGTAGTATTATTATGATATTATATCACTTTTTCTGACTTAGTTTGTGAATATTTTAATAGTTTTGTCCTATTTATTCATATTATACATATTATATTGCCTATGTCCATCTGGAATAATGTTGGTTTCTAACAGTGGGAAGAATTTTTCAAATACTGTCTCCCTGCTTAATCGGGTAACAAATAAACAAATAGTCCGCTTATGTGAATAAAACATCCTGGAACCGAATATTTCCCCATGCCACAGAAGCAATGTTAAATGTTCCTGTTTAAACAAAGAGCCTGCTTAATTGAATAATATTTCTTGGCTCTGACAGTATTCGTTTAAGAGGGACAGACAGTAGGTTCAATGATTTCAGAGATTATCCCCCGCATATAAGCAGGGTTGCCACAGGCTACTTAAATGCTACTTTTTGCTGCTTTTTTTGGCTCTAGGCGACTTTGGAGACTTTTTTTGAGCACAAACAGGCTAAAAAGCAACTTATTTTCACTGGAGCTACTTTTTTGGAGACTTCTTTTTTTTCCAAAGCAAGTTTTATTCGAAAATCTTGATTTTTTTTTCGCCTTATTTGATTTTGTTTATTAATTTGAAACCCATTATTTTTTATTCTTATTTCTTTGTCACCTAAAAACGAACATTCCTTTGCCTTTTATTATGGACAGATCCACTGTTATTTTTTTTAATCAGGGAGGAGCTTAGATTTTTGAATAACCTCTTTGCTGCTTTAGCTATTGAGTAAAACATGATTTGCTTAATAGCCATAGCTACTGAGGAAGGGAGGTGGATCTATTTATTTGCTATGTATTGGGAAAAAATTGGCTCAAAGTTTAGTAGATTGAATTAACTGACTTATTTAAGACTTTCTTTAACTGAATTTTAATAATAGCCGATTAAGTAAAAATTTATTTCTGTACCTCAGAACCAGACTAACGTAAGTCCATTTTTGTAACTTTTCAGGAGAAGGAAAAATCGATTGTCGGATGCATGCAAAGGATGGGATTTGCGCTCTTTTAATGCTGCTAAATAATTGGAAGGAATTTGTTTTGTAGAATATCGTTCTCATGGGTCGATGCAGAAAAAGATTCTACATACAAAACACTAATAAAGTGAAAATGGCCATTTTTGGACTTACGTCCTTCTGGTTCTGAGGTACAGATTTTTAGGAACTTACAGACATCAAGCACGAGCTTCGCCCCAAATTCTACTGTTAGAGATTTCAATAACTGTGCACATCTTGTAATTTCAATTATTTTAGAATTTGACAGCTATTTTAACATCAGCTAACTGAAGCATATTATATCCATAGTTCTGTTTTTCAACCTTGAATTTTATTTTTTATTGATTGTAATTACTTTTTGGTGGGAAGTGTACTAAATATTTAGCAACTGAGCTTTTAATTGTTAAATATTTTACTTGCAATAAGTATTTTTTCACTTAAAACCTTAATCAACTTCTTTTTTATTTTATTAATTTTTTAAGGGATAGTTTTTGCATAAGCTTCCATTTGAACAGTTCAAATGTGTGAAAGTTGAAATAACTCATTGATTAATATTTTTAGAATTAATGATTAAATAGAGGAAAATTATACTAAGTGATATAAATTAAACAAGGGTATAAGAGGTGTATTGTTTGAAGTTTTTCTTTATTTTAAATTTTAAAGAGCTCATTGATGTGCAATTTTCAAGTTTGTGTGATCTCTTACCTTGCGAAAAATGAGAATAATTTTGCAAATTTTTGTTAGTTTTTTTTTTTTTTTTTTGAGTATATATCAAAGCTTTGTTAAAAGACAAGTACATAAAATTTATTCTCATTTTTTACTGAAACTTTCATTTAAAAATTAAAAAAAAAAAACTCCGCAATTATTTTAAGCATGATTATTCACTTGCCACAAAAGTACTGAATCGCTGATTTTGTTTCAATGTTGTCAAGGTTTTGTAATATTAGCATCATATTTCTGATTTTTTGCAAGGAACAAAGTACTAGTTGACATTATAATTAAGAGCTCTATTTCTCCACTTCAGACTTCCATCACAAGTCCTCCCTCACACCATCTTCATGTTG
>JAXGGA010015266.1:0-29659 GCA_038373865.1 Uloborus plumipes
TTTTTATCAAAAAGTAATTGCAGAATAGCAAAATTAATCTTCAGCCAGGAATAACAAAGTTCCATGCTTTATTTTAAGATGTGTTGCCAGATTTTGAAATAAAACATTTCAGAGAAAAATATCTATACTTTTCAGACATGTGGATGACTGATAATCGCTGGGACAAAGTTTAGATTAACTTTTAGAGATATTATTTTCACATTATTTTGCTTTTTTGTGATTTACATCTTGCACACATTCACATTTATAAATAAAAAACTCTTGAGAAAAAAAATCACTTATTTTTTTTAAATCTATATTCCATTGATTGTGAAAATTGCACCTATGGGACAGGGCATGTGGATGACATTTCAATGTAATATTTTATTTTTAAATGAATAATAATTAATTATTGACTTTGTTGATAATCAGAATTATAGAACAAAAGACGCAAAAAAATGTTCCCAAAATAGTTTTTTATTAAATTAAAAACAAAAAGAGTAATCAGTATGGAACACAAATTTGCCCATTTTTGTAGAATCACGCATATATATATGTAAACCAGTTATTGTCAGAGTAAATATTAGTAGCTCCTATAGAACGTGAAAAACTATCTAAGTCTGTATGAAATATTTATTAACTTATTACTGAGGAGGAGTGTTTTGCCAAATGCATTTTGTTTTGAATATTAGTCTACTAAAAATGTTTTAAGTTTTTGTGGCCACCACAGAATGTTAGAAAAAACGAGTAAATACAAAGCAATTATTAAGTCACTGTATATTTTAGTAGCCACTACATCATGTTCGAAAAAAGAATGTACGAAAGATTTATTTATCTCCCCATAGAGGTGTCTTCCCGGATATTTTGAGAGACTCTGCACCAAAACATAACGAATGAGAAATTAGATTCTAAAACCAACCGAAATTATGAAGTTTCAGCCACTTACCGCTTTTCTTTTGAACCAAATAATATCCATTTTCAGCCCCAGTTGTTAATCAAGAAAACGAGGGTGCGCCTTTACGGAGTGTGAGGCATTGTAACGTTTACTGTGACTTTATCTTGCCGGATATCAAACCGCACACATGCATTCAAAAAAAAAAAAAAAAGGAAGCGCACGTCTTGGTTGCATTTCCGCACACTTTGCGAACTATTGTCACAATTCATTGTTTTATTTGAGTCGGGTCTCAAGAAATGAAATTATTACGTGCAAGAGTATTGCTATAAATGTGGTTCACAATACAATAGAACCCTCGTTTATCCGGTCATTTTTAATCTAGAGACCTGGATTATCGGGATGCAACTTGTAACTTTTTTCTATTTTATATTTGCTTAGAAAGTTAAATGTATCATTTATAATTTCAAAAATGTACAAGTTTTATAAGGTGAAATATTTGCTTTCTACCTTCATATATCTAAGTGTATAATAAAATTGTGTGTTTATCTGTGTGTAAATTTGTGTGGAGCTTCCCGGCAGTAAGGCTTAGAAAAATGAAATTTGGTATACAGGGACAATTTTTGCCGAAGCTGTGCAGCTCGGCACCCAATTTTTTACAAGTTAAATCGAAAAAAGTTCAATATTTTATGTAATTTTTGGCAAATTTTAGTTATTTTTAACCCGCTGAGATACACTCCATAAAAAAGTAACAATAAAATAACCAAATAAAAATAACGTGACAATATCCAAAGAATTCATACGCGTGTACCGAAAATTTTTACAGACATCACTTTTTTCGTGTAGGATGTTTCTGTTCATAATTGTATTATATTAGTTTCCACTTCCAAATTCCTAATAAGAGAAGTTTTTTAAGTAACAAATTAATTTTTTTAAGTAACAAAGTTAAGTAACAAATACAAAAAAAAAAGAAAAATAAGGATCGATAGCTCCACAGTTTATGAATATTTAATGCATTAAGAACAATCAAATCCTATCAAAACAAGCATATTAGCAGACTGTTTGTTGTTATTCTACTCAGTGGTTAAAAACACGGAGAGTTTAGTAAATAATACTTTTTTAAATGATTGATGCGTTGAAAATGAAACACCAGTATGAAATACAAACAAAACAAGCCAAAACTGAAAAAAGAACGGGCCAAAATAACAGTCAAATCTACAAGAAAAAAGATTACAGAGCAAATCATCGGTAAGAAAAGCAGACGACGTTTCGAGTATGTTTAGTTGTCATCAGCACGTGGTGTTTGTTTGTCTACCAGGATGACGTCAGCTGCTACTGCCCTATACATTGATTTCCCAAATTCAGGGGGGCGGGTCAATTGACCCCCCTGCCCCCCTCCTAAATGACGGGCCTGTTTAATAGGTTCTATCCTGCGCCTCAACCACTACACCACTCAAAGGGCCGAATTCAAGTGAAACACCATTGCAATCGCTTCGTGGCGATCGCAATAGACCAAAATTGCAATCGTTACTGAAGTCGAATTACGATAGAATCGCATCTCGTAGCGATTGTAACGTTTCACTTGAATCCAAACTTGGGAATTTGCGATTGCATTGGTGAGTTGCGATCGTCCGTGTTTCACTTGAATTCCTGCCTAAATCGGAGTGAATTATTATTTTAATAGCCTGGTCTGTTTTTTAACCTGTAAGCGGAACGCGGTGGCATGTTATGTGATTTAAATTTAGAAAAACGCATCAGTTTCAAACAAGCGATTGAATGGGTGTTTAAACAAACGAACAATGCTTGGGGTAGACATTTAACCGATTACAGATTTGGCGGCCAGTTTTCCACCTAGATGGCATCTCCCATCTTTTCTGTTCTCCTTGGATGGTAAAACCAAGGAGATTAAAGGGGAGGAGTGAGGAGCTAAATCTCTGTATATCTAAAAGTGGCAACGAATTCTCCCCGCCGCCAGAGGACGCTACTCGACAATCCCTCCCTCTTTCCTAAAGGAATCAATGTAAATGATACTGCATCTGTTATCTTTTTAAATGCTTCTGTGGGAAAGATTTTTTTTTTTTTTTTTTTTTTTTTTTTGCAACTGAATTTTGGTGTAAATCTTCGATTGACATTATGAATTGATTGTGATTTTCATCCCACGAAAATAGTTGCCGTATTCTTTGAGAAATAGGTTTAATCAAATGCACTTATCAACGTGCCAAATCTGACAGAATCTGTCATTTTTTAAAGACTTCTGTCGGCAAGAATATTTTTTTTTTCAATTGGAATTTGAAGTAAACCATCGATTAACATTATAAACTAAATATGACTTTAATCCCACTGAAATTTTGCCGTATTTTTTAAGAAAGATGTTTAATCGACCGCATCTAACAACTTGCCAAATATGACATATAAGCGACATTTTCTTTGCATTGTACGATTTTTTTTTTTTTTTTGCTGAAAAACTGTTCTCTAACTTGTTGATAAATTAAGCGCGTGGAAAAAAATTAATTATATCAGTACTTAATTTTGTTATTTAATTAAATATATTTAGTAGACAAAATAATTATTAGTTTAAATGTATTTAGTTCATAAATGTTGATCGATGGTTTACACCAAATTCCATTTTCAAAAAAAAAATATTCTTGCCAACAGCAGTCTTTAAAAAATGACAGATTCTGTTAGATTTTGCAGGTTGGTATGTGCATTTGATCAAGGGCTGAATTCAAGTGAAACACCATTGCAATCGCTTTAAGGCGATCGCAAATTGCAATCGTTACTGGAAGTCGAATTACATTAGAATCGCATCTCGTAGCGATTGTAACGTATCCAAATCTGGGAATTTGCGACTGCATTGGTGAGTTGCGATCGTCCGTGTTTCACTTGAATTCCTGCCTAAACCTAGTTCTCAAAGAATACGGCATCTATTTTCATGGAATGAAAATTATTTTTAATTGAGAATATCAGTCGAAGATTTACACCAAAATCCAGTTGAAAAAAAAAATATTTTCTTTCCCATTGCAGCATTCAAAAAGATGACGGATACAGTATCATTTAAACATTGATTCCTTTAGGAAATAAGGAGGGATCAAGGAGATTAAAGAAGAGGAGCTAAATCTCTGCTATCTAAAAGTGGCAACGAATTCTCACCGCCACCAGAGGACACTACTTACCAAACCCTCCCTATTTCCTAAAGGAATCAATGTAAATAATACTGAATCTGTCATCTTTTTAAATGCTGCTATGGGAAGGAAAATACTTTTTTTCGACTGGATTTTGGTGTAAATCTTCGATTGACATTATGAATTAAATATAATTTTCATCCCACGAAAATAGGTGCCGTATTCTTTGAGAAATAGGTTGAATCAAATGCACTTATCAACTTGCCAAATCTGACAGAATCTGTCATTTTTTAAAGACTGCTGTTGGCAAGAATATTTTTTTTTTAAATTGGAATTTCGCTCAAACCATCGATTAACATTATGAACTAAATATATTTAATAAATATATTTAAACTAATAATTATATTTTAAATACTTCTTCAGGCTTTCACGGCCGGCGTCAATATGAAGAGGTATTTCCGGGCTTATAGGCTGTGGTCGATGAGAAACATAAATCTCAAACGTTTCGTCGGACACTGCGGTCGACATCATCAGTGAGTAGTTTTGGTGAGACTGATGCGCTAGCTTCGGCTGCTCGGGCATTTAAGTAAACTGCTGATGGCGCGTTGGCTCATGATTTGTTGTTGTTTCTTTGGCCTCTGGAGCGGTCTGGATACTGATTGGATGGATTTTCCGGAATGGGGGAGCCTTCGTCTATGTCTGGACAGTTATGGCGAGCGGAACTAAGGGCGGAATGCCATATTTTCGGTAAGCTGAAGTTCTCCTCTTTTCGGAAGTTACGCGGATGCTTGAAAATTTCGATTGCTTCGCGATGAAGACGGGCATAGTAATGAGATGTCGTGGCCAGGATTTCTGTGTCTTTAAATTTGATGTTGTGGACTCCTTCTTGTTGGCTGTGTTCGGCTACTGCTGACTTCTCATAGTGTCCTAACCGGCAATGACGTTCGTACTCGGAAAGGCGTGTCTTGATGCTGCGTTTCGTGGTTCCAACATAAACGGATCCGCACGAGCACGGAATTTTGTATACTCCTGACGCAGAGAAGGGGTCACGGGCGTCTTTCACCGGGCGATAGTAGTTCCTTAGTTGGTTGGTGGGCGTGAAAACAGTCTTGACGTTGTGTTTCTCCAGAAGTTTCCCGAGCCGGTCTGTAATCCTGTGTAGGTACGGCAGGAAAACTTTTCCTAATGGCTCAACTGGTGTAGTATCCTGTACATTAATTTGAGTCCTCCTGGGGTGGAGGGCTCTTCTAATTTCTTGTGTTGTAAACCCGTTCGCTTGAAAAGCTTATTCCAGTTTTTTCTGTTCCTCCTTCAATTTTGTTGTCTCGCAGATTCTTTCTGCTCGGCAAGCAAGAGTTTTGATGACCGCCATTTTTTGTCTCGTGTGGTGGTTGGAGTCTTTTTAAAGATATCGGTCCGTGCGGGTGGGCTTCCGATATATCTGGTGACCGAGTGTCCCGTCTTCCTTTTTCGTCACAAGCACGTCAAGGAAAGGAAGCTGACTGCTATTCTCTTTCTCCATGGTAAACTGTATATTGGGATGAATGTTGTTCAAGTGTTGAAGAAACAAATGCAGGTCTTCTTCGCCGTGGCGCCACACTGCGAAAGTGTCATCAACGTAACGGAACCAAACCTCGGGCTTCTTTTTGGCGGATGCAAGGGCCTTCCGTTCGAAAAACTCCATTGAGAACTTGGCGATGACGGGACTCAAGGGGTTCCCCATTGCAACTCCATCCCGTTGCTCATAGAATTTTGCGTTCCACTGGAAATACGTGGTCGTCAGGACGTGCCGGAATAGGTTTCCGATGTCAGGAGGAAAAAGTGGAGTAATCAGGTCCAGGGAGTCTTCAACTGGGACTTTTGTGAAGAGCGAGACGACGTCAAAACTTACGAGCAAATCAGAAGGCTGGAGAGAGATTGACTTGATTTTTTGAACAAAGTCACTGGAATCTTTGACGAAAGAGGACGAAGATCCAATATAAGGTTTCAGGAGGCCTGTGATGTATTTAGAAACTTCATACGTAGGTGAACCAATGGCGCTGACTTGACTATAGGTCGGAGGGGAACTCCAGATATGTGGATCTTTATGGTAATCCATAGAGTCTAGGAGGGAGAGCTTCTGATTTCTTTAGGTTGTGTTGTATCTCAAGGGGGATAGACGAGTCCTTGATGAGTCTGTTTGTTTCACGAAGAATTTTGGCCGTTGGATCTTTTGGTAGGATCCTGTAGATATCGGGGTCTAACAGCTCTTTGATCTTGTGCTCGTAGTCCTCG
Organism: Uloborus plumipes; assembly: GCA_038373865.1. Lineage (NCBI taxonomy): Eukaryota > Metazoa > Arthropoda > Arachnida > Araneae > Uloboridae > Uloborus > Uloborus plumipes. The sequence continues at coordinate 6,268 of JAXGGA010015266.1, forward strand.
GTGTTCAGGACGGCTGTGGCATTTCCTTTGTCAGCGGCTAAGATCACAACCTTGATAGCACACTAGTCTCGGCAATGTTCTGACGACGTCGCAATGTCTCATTCTCGTCACATCATATTGTGCTTTAAAAAGTACGTCTCAACGATGTGACACTCAAACGTCGTTACGATGTATCAGTGTTACGTTTTCTGAAACAGTCCCTTCTTCTATCGAAACGGATCATGCATGCGCAGACTGAAGTTTTTTTTTAAATTTCCAGCGAAAGCTGATTAACACACACACTGTAACTTACAAATTTATGAAAGTGTGTTGTTCTCTTGTTGCGCTACGATTTGAAAAGTCAACTTATTAGTAAGTTTGTATTGTTTGTGTTATATTCTTTTATTAACTGCAAAAATTTTTTAGAAGTGCTTTAAAATTTCTTATTAATTGTTTTTTGGGAAAGGAAATGAATTTTTTTCTATGTCATGCTTAACCGTTCACCACCGCAAACTTAAACCATTTATTTCGATCTCAAACAATTTATTATTTTAAACTGTGTTGTTTTGTATGTATGTAAAAAAATGAATTCATGTGGATTGGCTTCGATCCTATAAAAAGGTTGGTCAGTTAAATTTGAATGGATTTTAAGTTAATAGAATTGTTGCTGCTGTTATCAAAAATCATTTGGTTATAAATAGAAGTTTTTTTTTTTTTTATAAAAGTCATATGAACTTTTAGGAATGTACATGAATTTAATTTTCATAACTCGTGATTCTGGGGTGGTCGTTAGTTTTCAAAGATGTTTTCATTTTGCTTCAAAAATCTTGCAATTAAAATTCATTCCAATTTAAATTGCTGGATTTTCTCTACTCTAGTATAATATTAAATTGTATAATTTTCTTAGTTTAAATGTTTATTTTCATTCTAGACTTCTTGCTTGGGACTTAATCTATAAGTTGTATGTTGAATTTTATTAATTTCATGAATTTCCTGCTCAGTGTGAAGAGTTAATTGCACTCGAATTTGTATGTGTTTAGTTTTCACTATTTAGTTATAAAATATCAGCTCTTCTTACTACAGTTTATTCAGAAATGGATGGCGAAAGAGGGTAATAGTAATATTTATATACTCTCTCTGACGCTGTATCTTTTTCTGTTACTCTCAGCAATCGTCTTGATCCTGTTTGTTGCCAATGAAAACGCTGGATTTTTTACTCAAATATAATATTAAATTGTATAATTTTCTTATTTTAAATGTTTATTTTCATTCTAGACTGTTCTTGCTTGTGACTTAATCTATAAGTTATATATTGAATTTTATTAATTTCATGAATTTCCTGCTCAGTGTATGATGTAAACCAGTAGCGAGGAGTGATTTCAAGCGTCAGTCATCGCTAACTTTCAGGTCCCAAAAGAAATATACCAGACCATATGTTTCGCTCAGGGGTGTTTGTGATAAGAAATTTCTGAAAATTTTGGGCTGCCGTTTCCGAAATTTAATTTTTCAGTTTTCGAAAATTTTATTTCCGTTGAAGCAGGAAATTCTTCTCACACAATAAATGAAGTATACTTTAAAATGATAAAAATCATTCATGTTGTTTTTATGAGTTTTAAAACTAAAAAATTCAACTTACCTTGTAAAAATCTTGGTTCACAGATGCTTCTTTTTCAATTTGAAAAGTTCAAGCTTGCTGAAATGCAAAGCTCGAACGGCAACGCGCACTACTTTTTATGAAAAACATTTTAATTGAAACTAAAAAGAGAGAGTAAAAAAACAAAACCACGCACACATATATTCGTTTTTGAAAGTTCGATGAAGTTCCAAAACACAAAAGGTAACAGTGATTTCCCCCATGCAAAACTACTGTTGCAAACAATATTGTCTTCGACACGTCAGGCTCATATTGGCGCCATCGTAAGATAACAATATTTTTCTAATCGCAACCCCTTTTTTTGAAAAATGTGACGCATCGAATTGAAAAAAAAATATATATATATATAAAAGAATAAACGAAACAAGAGAAAAAAATCTCTACCCCACCCCATCCAACCCCCACGATCCGCCAAAACTGAGAGTTGCCAGTAAAAACAAAATGCTTTGCACGTAAAATTTCCGCGGGTAATCGCCGATGACTCGTACGACATTTAAGGGAAGCTGTGAAAGAATCTGATTGGCTGAAATGGCTGACAAGCGAAAAAACTTGCGCGCGCACACACAAAACCGATGCGATATCTTTAGCGATGAGTGAAGGTCACGCCTAATCGTTTACTCAACAGATGGCACCACTAAAATAAAATTATTTGGAATATTAAATGATCCGAAAAAATAAGCTGAAAATAAAATTTTAGAAACTTTAATTCTTCCAGTGCAAAACGAGGTTTGCCTTCAGGTCATCGGCAAATCGTTCGATGACTTGAGGCCTCGCTACTGATGTAAACAGTTAATTGCACTCGAATTTGTATTTGTTTAATTTTCACTATTTAAATATATAAAATATCAGGGGTCTTGGCAGCGCTGTTTGTCTGCGCGTCACTTTAGCAAGCCCAGGACGGCGGCTTCGATTCCCGCCCTCGCTCTGGTTGTAACTTCCTTCTCCGTGAATGTAAACTCTGTCCTGTACTATTTTTCTGTCTTGTACTATCTGTCATATTGGACGTGAGTTCATAAACGGGTCCTGTGTGACCAAGTACACGAGCTCGAAATATGTGTCATAAATAAAATAAAAATAAATAAAAATATCAGCTTTTCTTACTACAGTTTATTCACAAATGGATGGCGAAAGAGGGTAGTAGTAATATTTATATACTCTCTCTGACGCTGTATCTTTTTCTGTTACTCTCAGCAATCGTCTTGATCCTGTTTGTCGACAATGAATATGCTGGATTTCCCACTCAAGTATAATATTAAATTGTATAATTTTCTTATTTTAAATGTTTATTTTTATTCTAACTGTTCTTGCTTGGAAATATAGTATTCAGTTGAATCATTGTTTTTACAATCGTATAATTTTCTTCTTCTAAATGTTTATTTTCTTCTTAAACTGTTCTTGCTTGGGACTTTATAAGTTATATATTGAATTTCATACTCTATGTATGATATAAACAATTATTGTTTAGTTTTCAATATTTAATTATAAAATATCACCTCTTCTTACTACAGTTTATTCAGAATTAATGTCGCCGTGTGACAGTTAATGCATGTTACTCTGTGACAGAACTGAAGTTGGATTTTTTTCACCTTTTTAGAATATATCTAAGGATAGTCGCATTACGACAACAATGTCGCAGTGCGACAGTACATACTGGTTACTCTGCGACGTAACTGAAGTTGGACATTGTGACGTCTCTGGGTTGTCGCGATGCGACAGCCCAGAGACGTTACCATGCGATGTTCCACAGCAAGGACATTTCCACATCAATTCCACATCTCTGCGACGTCTCAGAGTGTGACGTGATCTCCCTGAGAATGTAACGCACGTCGCAGTGTGATGTATTTGTTACGTTGCTGAGATGCGACTGTGCTATTAGGGAATATCCCGATTGGACTTCAGCTGCATCAAAGCAAATCTTTCTTTTGCTGAGATGTTGCTCTTTGGTGACTTGGCTCGTTGTAAGATTCTTGATGCTTCCCTTCGGATATTCTCCGGTAAGTCGTGTGGAAGTTTGTGGAGACCGGCTTCAATGTTAGCGATAATGTCTTCGACCGGAATAGACTTATTAACAACCGCAAAATTGCCACCTCTTTTTAGCACGGATTTCTCATCTGATGAAAGGTGATGATTCGAAAGATTAACCACCGTACGGTCGTCATCAAGTGTTGGAATAGACCGTTGGTGCTTGGGTAACTTTTCAAACTTCCTGATCTGTCTTCTCGAGGTTCTTTCTTCCTCATAAGCCATGGTTTTGTAGGTGAGATGTTCGATCCGGTCCCAGTCCCAGGCAGACTAACTGCCAGCAATCTGCAGATGGATTGCCAGCAGGTCTCGGCTACATATAGCTAGGTCCTGGCGAATCTGGTGAACACGTTCCCGCAGGAGAGCCTGTTCGGTACGGTCGTAGATTCAATGTGAAGCAGGGATTCTTATGAAGCGTCTCTGGCGAAGAAAGTTAGGGATAACTCTTTCCTCTCTGCATTTTAATAAAAAGGTCAGTGAAGAGAGGAGCACGCATTTTCGTTTCCGGAGCGACGAACTTGTAGATGAACTACCTCCCCGTAGAGGAGGACTAAATACTTCTTCAGGCTTTCACGGTCGGCGTCAATATGAAGAGGTATTTCCGGGCTTATAGGCCGTGGTAGATGAGAAACATAAATCTCAAACCAACCAACTAAGGAACTACTATCGCCCGGTGAAAGACCCCCGTGACCCCTTCTCTACGTCAAGAGTAAACAAAATTCCGTGCTCGTGCGGATCCGTTTATGTTGGAACCACGAAACGCAGCATCAAGACACGCCTTTCTGAGCACGAACGTCATTGCCGGTTAGGACACTATGAGAAGTCAGCAGTAGCCGAACACAGCCAACAAAAGAGTCCACAACATCAAATTTAAAGACACAGAAATCCTGGCCACAAGATGCAATCGAAATTTTCAAGCATCCGCGTAACTTCAATAGAAAAGAATAGAACTTCAACTTACCGAAAATATGGTACCTTAGTTCCGCTCGCCATAACGGTCAAGACATAGACGGAGGCTCACCCATTCTGGAAAATCCATCCAATCAGTATCCAGATCGCTCCAGAGGCCAAAGAAACAACAACCAATCAGGAGCCAGCCATCTGCAGTTTACTTAAATACCCGAGCAGCCGAAGCTAGCGCATCAGTCTCACCAAAACTACTCACTGATGATGTCGGATGCAGTGTCCGACGAAACGTTTGATATTTATGTTTCTCATCGACCACGGCCTATAAGCCCGGAAATACCTCTTCATAATAATTGTTTTGTCTACTAGGTATATTTAATTAATAACAAAATTAAATACTGACATAATTATTTTTTTGCCACATGCTTAATTTTTCAACAATTTAGAGAACTGATTCTCAGCAAAAAATAACATCGTACAATGCAAGGAAAATGTAGCATACAGTCGCATATATGTCAAATTTGGCAAGTAGCTAGATGCGGTCGATTAAACATCTTTCTTAAAAAATACGGCAAAATTTCAGTGGGATCAAAGGCAGGAATTCAAGTGAAACAGGCGATCGCAAATTGCAATCGCTACTGGAAGTGAATTACATTAGAGCGTTTCTTGATAAAAACATCGTGACGTCAGCATGACGTTTGCCTATGAAAAACGAGCTAGATAAAACGTCACAGCCTACTTGCCGAATAAGAGAAGATCGCTAACTGCTTGTGAGCTCTTATTGGCTCCACCCGTAACGACGTCGGTGCGATTAGCATTTATAGCGATTGTAACTTATCCAAATTTGGGAATTTGCGATTGAAATGGTGAGTTGCGATCGTCCGTGTTTCACTTGAATTCCTGCCAAAGTCATATTTAGTTCATAATGTTAATCGATGGTTTACACCAAAATCCAGTTTAAAAAAAAATATTTTCTTTTCCATAGCAGCATTTAAAAAGATGACAGATTCATCAGTATTATTTACATTGATTCTTTTAGGAAAGAGGGAGGGTTTGGTAAGTAGTGTCCTCTGGCGGCGGTGAGAATTCGTTGCCACTTTCAAACTAGCGCATCCGTAGAACATTTCTCTCCTTCTTTCTAATCCGTGGATGAAACATTTTGTTTCTTTCTTTGGCAGCATATCGTTGCGCCGGTAAAAATCCAAACATCAACAAACTTTTCTTGTATTTCTAATCAAGAGTAAGTTTTTTTTTTGACTAATGTCTATATGAAATATTCTTACCAACAGAGCTAAAATGTTTCAAGGCGGAGAATTTTTTAATAACATTAAAGCTTGAAGACTAATTTACGATGTTGTCGCCTTAGTGTTTTTATAAGAAACCAAATTATTAGTTGTTCATGCTGCAATCAGTTATGGATGACATGCATGATTTGTTCATGTTTGGTTCGTCTGTTTTTTAACTTGATGACAACTTTTTGCAATCGTAAACTGAATTGTAACAATTTGGATCGACAGTAACTCTGTTTGCGCAGTCTAAAAATATTTATTGTATTCCTGTATTTTTTTTTTTTAGCATTCTCTTATAACTAACTGTCTTACGAAATTTCGACTGTACAGCTTCAATATTTTATGCATAACTGTATCAGTTGGTGGTAAAAGTAAGCTTTTTTTCCCTTTCAAACAGACCTTATAACAGATTATTAAGTAATTTTTATTGAAACTTTTGATACATTTTAAAAAGATTTATCTGTATTAAGCTTGAAGCGAAGCCATTTTATTTTGTTAGAAATTTTTTATGTAGTTTTAATATTTTCAGAAATAAATTTACAATTAAGTGTGGAATAAAAAAAAAAATTCTCTTGATAAACACATCATTTTAAGTTCTACTTTTTTTTTTTTTTTTTTTTTTTGTCCTTGTGGTAAATACTTTAAGGCTGGAGTGCCATATAAAAAAAATTAATAAATGAACACGAAAAATGAATTTCATTTTTCCCTTATATGTATGTCACTTGGCTAGACTTTATTTACTTTCTTTCTACCTCGGCAAAAATAGGAAAACTTTTACATTGCTGCCATGTTTGATCATCCTTTTTTTTCTGGTTACATCTTAATGCAACTTTTTATGTGCATTAATGGTTCGATATGTTTATTTGGCAGATTATTTATAAGTTTAATAGCACTTTTAAAGTTTTATTTAGTTTTAAAAATTATTTGATTCAAACTTTTCGTGGTATTTGATAGTTTGTTTGATAGCTTACTTTAGATTGACCACCTATTTTAAGTTTTATGCGAATTATTTTTGTTTTTAATGAAACTTTCGATTTTGCGTATAATCATGCTTTGTTAAAAATTAATTTTAACTATAAACTTATGTACAACATGGAACATAACCGCCTTGCTTGGCCAAGCTGGTAGAGTATTTCACATAGTCCTGTCTTCGGGGGCGGTAATTTACTTATTAAAATTATGTACAGTATGGCCAAACAATTATTTTTTATGTAACTTTCACCAAGCATGGTGGCAATGAATTATGCGAAAAATACTCACCAAGAGGAAAAATGCGCCTAGTGATGTACTATTACAGAAATTTACCAAATAAATAAAAGTGATAAATTCCTGATTTTTTTTTTTTTTGGAACATAGCATGAATTTTTTGTTTTTATACAAAGCTTATTTTCAAAGAGCATAAAAATTGCTTAAATTATTATCCTTTTTGTGTTGTAGGCATATAATTTTAAAATGTCTGATGACGAAGATATTGCTTATGTCAAGCGGCAGAAAATCATACATTATGGTAGCTTAGAAGAGCAAGAAAGACAGAAATTGGCTGAAAAAGAGAAACAGCAACAACAGAAAGATGAAGAAAGTGACGAAGCAAAAGAAGGTAGTGATGAAGAGAATGAACCTGAAACTGAGACCTCTACAGCTGGGAATGTTAATATTAGCGATGGTATAAATTTTTTATTTCACTGCATATTGTTTCATATAAATATAATTTTTATTTCTGCTTTGTTATTATTCTGTATATTGTGATATATGTGCCAAACTATCACTAAAGAAACACCAAGCTTTTTGAAACAATTCAGCGTTTTTCACCACTTAATTTTAGCTCTTAACTCTTTGACGACAATCTTAAAAATATGCAAATCACTAAACATCTGCAAATGATTACTTGCATATATTTTGGGAATTCAACGAATATCTTTTAAATGCTGACAGTAAACATAAGAATGAAAAAAAAAAAAAAAACAATGTTGTTATATGAAATCATGCAAAATTTATACGTTAAAAACCGGTGTTATAAATAAGCAGTCGTTAATCACATTTTGCGACCAAAAATGTTTATTTGACGCTTAGATTTCCAAATCTAGGTGCTGATTTTGAGGCCTAAAATTTTGGATCACATTGAAGCTTTTCTTTCCTGACTCATTGTGATTAAGACCCATGATTAACCCAAAGGATGAATTTTTAAAAAGTATAATGCAATCGATTTTACCTTTAAAAAATCTTTTTTTTTTCTTGAAAATACTACAACTAAGCTATTGGCTGTGAGTAACTTACAACAGTGCATATGGGCAACATGTTTATTTTTTTAATTGAATATTTTGATACATATATAGTAATTGATTCACTAAAAACTGCACCTAAGTTGATTCTTTTCATGCCTAAAAACCTATACTACGCACCATCATGATGCCTAGATTTAAATTCTTATTTTTAACCAAGTTATGTGAACTTTGTTACTATCATTTCTATTTTCTGCACACCTAATGCTTTATTTTGTTTGGACTTATAATAATAAATATTGATTTTTGTCTGTTTATTTTAAACATGAATTATCAAGATACCCCATAGGAACATGAATGTATTTCCACGTAGGATAATCTTCAAATGGCCATTAATTCAATTTAAAAATGCTTTTAAATAATTGGTGGGGGTAAAGGTGAAAGTAAAAAAGGTTGAGATTGTGAAATAAAAGATGCTCACTGAAAGACAAAAAAATCAGTGACTTCTTTCTAATTGGCCCCTGCAAAAAATAAAAGTTGCCATTCAGGGACATGTGCCCTACAATGGGAAACACAGGTCTATGAGAAATAACATTAATAAATACCTGAACAATAAACTATTAGTTCATAAAATATTGGAAGTTAATTTATTTTCATCTGTTAAAAGTGAAGTTTTTTGTTTGCAGAGTATATGGAACTTGAAGAGGAAATCAATAAGGAGAAACAACAGCTTTTAGAAGAATTTGAGCGAAGGAAAAAAGTATGAAAGCATTTAGATAGTTTTTAATAAAATTTAACATGTGTAAGAAATATATGTGACGCATTTACTATTTGTCTGTATAATCTCAATTTTATTTCTTGAAGGTGAATTTTTTCTAAGCTATCAGTTAAAGCACTGATTTCATATTTATTCTTCTAATCATGTTTAGCTCAAAATATTCTATTTCTTTCTATCATAGGCTCGTCAGATTAATGTATCTACTGATGATTCAGAAGTTAAAGCAAACTTACGCCAAATTGGAGAGCCAATTTGTAAGTTTTTTGTTTTGATTTTACTTCATGTAGGCACTTCAAAAATAAGATTCATATATATTTGCTAAAACGTTTTTCATTCTATATTATGAGCTGATTCTTGAAACAATATTTTTTTATCTACAAGTTTTGAATTAAAAAATTGTTTTTTTTCCCCTGCTATTAATTTATAGGTACGTTTGGGGAAGGACCTGCTGATCGACGCGAAAGGCTGAGGCAAGTTTTAGCGAGACTTGGTGAAGATGCACTAAAAAAGAAACAGCAGGAGGAAGAAAAAGAGGAAGCCAAAGAAAAATTGGTAACACTTTAATACCCTTCCAAAAAAATACATTTAGTCAATTGATTAGAGCTTGAATTAGCATGTATTTTGTATTTCACTGAATCTAAATTATTTGAAAATGGAACTGAATTGTGTAAACTCTCTCTCTTGTTTTGCAGACTTCTTATCCGCGATGCGAATTTTGTACACTTTGTGTTCTTTACATGTAAACTAAACAGTGAAATAGCAGTTACATTTTAAGTTGGTTACTGGCACTCAGTTGCTATTTTAATCTTAGCTTAGATTCAAAACTTCAAAATAAGTAATGAAAATTGATGAAAAGATTTCTTTACTCAGTTAAATATTTAAAACCTCATACAACAAATTTTCCAAATTTAATACTGAGGAACTGACATGCAGTTTTTTTTTTTTTTTAATTTTATATCTCCAGCACATTATTATTATTATTTTTTAACTTAATCTCAATCATAAAACAGTAAACTTCATTACAACATTTAAATCTCAATTCTTTCCTTTCCCATAGACTGAAACAACGTGGTATCATGAAGGAACTGAAAATTTGAGAAAAGCCAGAGAGTGGATTGCTGCTTACTCTATACCCAGGTAATGAGAAAATATTTCCCTTAGCTATTGACATTAATTGAAGACCAAAAATGAAAAACGATCTAAGTCCAAAAGAAAATTTTTCAGAAGAGACAAAAAGTGAAAAATATTCCTATCTGGCACATACTACTAGTGTGATCTTTCAACAAATTTTTGAACTATTACTACTGAAGTTAGCACTTTGTTTAGCTTTGTCTATAATACATTTTTCCATTATTATTTTTTTTTATTGTTTTAGTACTTCGATTTTTTTTTAATTTCTAATCATCAATTAAAGCAAAGAAAAAAATGTTTGAAGTTGTTTTTGTTTACACTTGTTTAAAAACTTACTTAATCAGTATTGTTCAAAATGAAAATGAAATAAGAGAAAGGGGAGTTCAAACGAATCAAGCACTGCGACCAGAAATCTATTGTACTAGATTGTTCTAAGAATTGATCCAAGTATTATCTCTTTATTTTGGTTGCACATTTAACTGTAGTGATTTAGTTTTCAGCTCGATTCCGTCATTCAAGTATAATTGCACGCACTTATTAATATGCTAAATTGTAAAACAATAATTATGTATGCAGAACTTTTATCATATATATATCAGTGAAAAACTTTTGACACAAAATTGAGGGAACCAAAATAGTTGTTTGTTAGAAGAATATCATGTTAAATGGTATGTTTTAAATTGCTCAATGTACTGTCTGTAGAGATTTATCACTTTGTATTAACCTATATTTCATGTTAAGCTTTATCATGTCAAACATGTTCGTATCGCCTTAAACATGTATAACTTTCTCCTCTACTTCTCTTTCCTTTTTTGATAAACACACAGAGTAAAAAATGAGTTTAGTTACAAGTATAAACTCAGAGTAAGAACTAATTTTTTCTTCACATCTGAAATTCCATCAATTTAAATAATGATAGAAGAAAATTGTTACCATTTCTGAGGCATTTTAATCAACCTTGTATGACATATTTTCATATTAAATGTTTATGAGAACGTTATTTTATGTTTCATACATATTTTTTAGCAATTTGAGTGCAAAATGTTTCAAAATATGTACACTATATTTTGTTACAGTACCATGCTTTATGAGGAAAAATGTATGATTTTTTTCTTGCAGATCCAAAGCAAGATTAGAAAAAGCCAAAAAAGAAAAAGAAGAACCCACATCTTTGAAAAATGCTAAAAAGCAAGAACAATACAAAAAATTAAGAGTAATTATTTGTTTTAAATTTATGTATTAAAAGCTAAATATTTTTCTACTCTCTTCGTCCCAAAATAGTTGTTACATTTGGTCGAAAATTTTATCCCAAAATAGTTGCTACATTTAAATACTTTAGCTCTAAAATTATTTTTATGAATTTACTTGAACGTTTTTCAAGGTGTTATGTTGTCAATCAGTATTTACTTACCAAGCATTACCTCCTTAAATAAGTACCGAATAAGTTTAAAAAATGCAGGGTTTGCACACTTAAGGCATGCACTATTTTGTTAGGACTCTGCCACCAGTAAACCACAGATATGAGTTTGCTTTCTAATTATGTACCATTCATTAACTAGAAGATGGTTTTATGTATTTACTGCTAGAAAAGTCCTTTCAAAATCAGACATGTCTTAAGAGTTTAAACTCTGGAATTTTAAAACTAATTTGGTACAACTTTAATGAGCCAAGATTAGAATGCTTGGTACATAAATGTTGTTGCTTCATAGCATAGCACCCTGAAACCTTTAAAAAATGTTTAAATAAACTCATAAAATCATCAGTTTCAGTATTTAGCCCAAATCTGAAATCTCTAGACTGGGCCATTCTATTTCAAGTCACACACCTTCCGAGTAAGTAATCTCAGATTGTTACAATATTTCGCTGGTACATTCCCTCTTACTAAGTAGTAGATTAATATCAAATTAAATAATAATAATAATAATTTTCAAAAGCACAATTCAAAATATCCTTTTATTTATAAATTCTTAACAAATTTTGTTACAACAGTATGGTTTTTTAAAACTATTTATTTATTACTATTATTGTATTTCTTATTGCAAATAATGCTGTAAATATAATATGTTGTTCTTTCACATCAACTGACCATATGCATTTTTCAGTCTCTGAACATAAATTGCAGTCAGATTGGAGATACAAGACCCTTGTCCTTTTGCCAATTTAGTCCAGATTGTAACATGCTTGCAACAGCATCCTGGTACGTTGTAGTTTTAACAATGCAAGTTTTGTGCTTATGCTGTGGATGTTTCTGTTTTTAATATTACTGTATATTTTTATCAAAGATTATTGTATTCTTGAATTCTGTGTCCGGTATTATTATATTCTGTGTCATTTACCCTTTGATCTGATGTTAAGGTAAATATCTTTTGGCCAAATATATTGAAAAGCCTTTATTTTTTACTGCTGTATAAAGTATTCCTCTTAATATGATGCTAGTAACATCTTACCAATTTTAATTCTACTGTGAGCTACAAAAAGGAAGAAAGGAAATGAAAATGAGAAAAATTTCAACCATCCTTTATTTAATAACAGCACTTTGTCACCATTATTATACTAGAAAACATGAGCAGGTTATTTACTATGTTGAGGTATCGCCTTTCTACATGGTTTATTTCTTTTAACAACAAAATACTTTGATTATTCCCCACTCCTCCTTTTTTTTTTTTTTTTTTTTTTGAGACATGCTCAATTCAAATGCCAAAAATTATTAACAGTTAGAAAAATCAAAAAGAAAAGAATAAAAAAGTATAAATGTAGGGAAATCAAGGTATTTACATAAAAGTGGATGTGGTTTTTGCTGTTTTTTGATGTCATTTATATTGAATACCCCCCCCCCCCTCTAAAGTTCGAAATGACGGACCTCCATAAATGTGGCAGGTTGGTCAATTTATATTATAGGAACCTCAATGTAGTGTGTAGGCAAACTGATGTTAATCTACCTGAAATTTCCATTAACACCAATAATAGCCTTAGGATAAGTTTCAAACATGCATTTTTCGACAATTTCTTACTAAATATTAATTGTTGTTTCACTTAAATAGGTCTTTCATCATGAAAGAAAACATCTTGAAGTATTTAAAAAATTAAAATTACCAACATTAACGTTTTTCAAATATTTTTTAAAAAATCACGAAAAGCAACAAAAACCCCCCAGTCTGGAGGGAGATATGCAGTCGAAATAGCTCAGACCTGAAAGTGTTAACAACAAAATTTTCAAATAGTAGGCGTGCCAAATAACTTTCAACTTCAGGTTCTTCATTAAAGTCAGTTGTACCTTTCCCATAATATATTTGAAAATTTTCTGAAATAAAGCAACAAAGATAAAAAGGCTTGCTTAAATGTCTATTAATTGCATTAAAAATATTTTTTTTTTCGCATTATTCAAGTATATTTTTGTTATTTATTTATATATTTATTTTTTGCAGGAGTGGCCTTTGTAAATTATGGTCTGTTCCTGGTTGTGAATTAATAAGGACATTGAGAGGTAAATCTGAAATTTAAACTGTAAATGGTCTCCTGTGGACGTAATATTAAAAAAAATACACAATCATTTAGAAAATAAATCTGTGCAACTGCATTTTTGGTCTGCTTAAGTTGGAAATTTACATAACTTTTAATATTGTTGATATGAAAATGTATTCTAAAATACTTTTAATGTAAATTTTATCTGTCCAGTTAAAATTTGTAATTTTTAGGTGTAATTTTTGAAAGTTTTTAAGCAGCTTTATAGGTTTTGTGAAAATAATTAGGAAGAATAAAAATGGTTTACTTCGAAAAATTTAGAAAATTCCACTTTATATACTTTTCTGATTGCATTAACACTAATAATTGTCTCATTGACAATGTATAAAGAAGTTATTTAGGGAAAAATAACATGTTTTTAAAACAAAATAAAAGTTCTTGTATGTAAAAAGATGTTTGTTAAGATAGTTTTTATTTTGGTGTTCTTTTTGAGAAATGTGAAAAAACATAATGTTAAATTTGAGTAAAAAGAAAATCCCTATAAAGTGAACTCAGTATGTTTTACAAATTACATTTTTCTGCTAACGACATTAAAATGTTTGTGAAGTGAAATAATGTGTGTTATTGACATAGACTTATTCTTATTTCATGTTTTTTTCATTTGTTTGAAAGCAGTTTTGTTAAAGAAATTGAACTATTTTCAGGTCACAATTGTAATGTAGGTTCAATAGTCTTTCATCCCTCTGCAACAATATCACAATCTGACACAAGTGTTTGCATGGCTTCTTGTTCCACGGATGGTGCTGTTAAATTGTGGGATTTAAAGAGGTAAGATACATTTTTCCCTTTTTTAAAAAATTAACTTTTTGTTAAAAATTTTCTTTTTCAAGTTATTATTATTATTACTCTGAGCAAAATTTGGATTTCCTGACTTTCTATTCATGTTCCCTTTTCTATTCATGTGATGTAGAAATTTCACGATATCTATCATGCTTCATAAGTTCAGCCTCACAATCATATTTAAAATGTATGGTCTCCTTAGAAATAAATAAGCAAATCAGCAATTCAACTTTACTTTCCTATAAATATTTTTTTGGGGAAATGTAAAGAACCCAGTTGTAAGAAATTTATTTTTTATCACACTCCTGAAAAAGAAAGGAGTTGACTGTATGAGTAACATTCATAATTTTTCTTGATTTTTAAATTTTGGTTGCTGTTTCCCCTGCATTTTAAAAACACTTTTTTATTTCTTTAATTTTCAGAAATGTATTAGTTTTATTAATATTTTCAAATATTTTAGTTTTATTTTACTGTTTCAAGTTTTAATTTATTTATTTTTAATTTGTTTGCTTTTAATTCAGTAGCATTTTCTATATAGTGTATGAAATTGTTTACTTCAAAACAAAATTGAAGATTTTGTAAATTTGACAGGCAACTTTTAAACGTGGAATGTGAATGACATTTTAAAACTTAAGTTTTAACTGACCACATTTTGATGAGTCAATTGTCATGCACTGGTTTTAGATCTATCTACCTAGTATAAACTTTGCTCTTTCTCAGTACTTCTTTAGTTATTTTGTTTTACAAATCTAATTACTTACGGTATATAAAAAGCATTAGATACTCAGCATTATAAAGCAGTATATCGATTTAGGGTCTTTTTGTTTAAAAAACATGTTGGTAAATTTGGTGATCAAATTTGAAATTACTGTAATAGATTTTTCTCTAAATGCCAAGGAACCGAAATGAATGGTATTAAATTTTTTTTAAGGAAACAGTTCCTTGTCAAGTTTCCTTATTTCAATATTATAAACCTTAAAAAATTAAAATTTTACTATCTTAACTGACCTTTCATGAAATGTTGTTAACCCTTCACAAAGTGTTTGGAACAACTCCTGAAATATCTTAATTGTTTTTATTAAACCCTTTTCAAAACTAATCACTCTCAGTTGCACAAACAACATATATATATAATAGAATACAAAAATGACCAGCCAGCCCTAGTCAATTTATACCAGTCGTAGTTACTATAAAAACAAGTACTTGCTATTTCTATATGTTATAACTATACTTTACTTATTTCTGTAAGTAACTGTTGCTTAAAGAAATAAAAATTTGCTGTATATCTCTTTGTTTTCTATGTTTTTTATCCCTTCCCAGAAGTTTCTTATGTTAAATTCAATATTATATATTTAATTATAGTGATGAACCTATTGCAAATTTGGAAGGTCATGAGCCACATCGTGTTTCAAGGATTTCTTTTCATCCATCTGGGCGTTTCTTAGCTACTTGTGTGTAAGTAAAAGTTTTTCTAAAGACTTGTTTTTAGTAACAGACAGGGTTTTCTATAGAGAACGAGACCGCAAGAACCATGCACTTTTAAAAGAAGTCTCACACAAAAGAAAAAAGGTCAGAGTGAGATTTTCTTGCAATTTTGTCGTTCTTGTAAAATTGAAATTCTAATTGTAAATAAAAGGGGGGGAAAAAGAAAAACATACCCATAACAACGCCGGAAAAGGTGATGGTTTTCAAAGCCCTTAATTTGCTGAATGTGAGCTCTCTGCTTTATTGTGTATTTTTTCTTACTGAATCCCTGCTACACTGATTTGTGACTTAGTGTACAGTTGTTCTCATTGATTTTATTAGTGCAGTAAGAGATAGACTGTAAGAAAATTTGAAAAATATCAAATTTTGAAAGGGTGAGCACTTGAAAGTTTCAGCTCATTTGAATTAATGGCTTAACAAATGTCCTGACCACAAAGATGGACCGTTCTTACCAGGTTTAAAAAACTGCATTTTTCGAATTTTAATCTTGTTAATTTTCATTCTTTCAAAAATATTTGTCTTCAACTTTGTGCCTTTAAAAAATAATAATAATAAATGAATGCAAATAAACGAAAAATATTTTGATTTTACAAGTGCAAACAAAAATGTCCGATCAAAAAGGAATTCATTGCAAAAAGAAGGAAAGTAAAACTTTCATTGTACATTTGAATTGCATTATCATTTTCAGTTTCAGTCAATGTGTCTGTTTAGTTTTGTGTTGAAATTAAATTTAAGGTTTCATTCAACATAGATTTGACAATTCTTGGCGGTTATGGGATTTAGAGGTTAAAGAAGAAATTTTACATCAAGAAGGCCATAGTAAACCTGTTTATGATGCAAGTTTTCAATGTGATGGCTCTCTAATCGCAACAGGGTAATGTATTTTATGTAATGAGTGTTTTTAGTTCATGTTTTTGAAATTATGTTTGTAATATGTTATGAGTACAAAAGGTTATGAGTACATTGGATGGCATAGATGCCAGTAATAACCCAATAAAACCAAAGAAAAAGCTTAGAATTAGCGACTAATAACAAAAAAAATTTTTTTTGCATAAATGTAAATGTAAAAATATATATATATATATATATAGTATGAATTTTTATTTTATGCTTGAGCTCAATTCCATTTTTACTGCACTTTATCTCATAATATTTCATTCACAATCTATTAGCTATATTATTTATGTTTTCAGGGGAATGGATTCCTTTGGTCGAGTTTGGGATTTAAGGACAGGAAGATGCATAATGTTTCTTGCTGGTCATCAAAATTCTGTGCTAACCATTTGTTTTTCACCTAATGGGTAAGACTTGCATTTTTGAAATTTGCGATAACCTTTTCAGTACTGCACTGGAACAACATGAAGAAACAGTAGTGAAACGCCTTTTTTTTTTTGTTTTGTGAAAATATAGATTTTGCAAGGGAACATGATCAAAGCATATTTTCCTGTACTAATAATTCTTGTGAAAGGAAATTTTTTTCTACGTTAAAATGATGTTTAGTTAAATAAATTTATTTGTGACTGAAAAATAGTAGTTCAAGTTCAGAAACATTGTAGAATAAATGTTACATTATGTCATTTGATTTTATTGTCATAGAAGTTTTTTTTTTTTAAGTCTATTTATTTCTTTTTATTTTAAAGTCTATTTAGTTATTTTTTTTTTACTTCAGTGATACCTTTTGTGTGCTAGGTGAATTTATTGTCAAAATATATCAGTAAGACTTCTTTAAATAATTTAACTATTTGATCTTGTAGTATTTTCTTAGCTGTTGTATTTTTTTATATACTTCAATGTATTTTTTTTATTTATTTTCCCTCCCTTTTAAATATAGTTATCAATTGGCAACAGGAAGTGCTGATAATACTGTAAAAATCTGGGACCTCAGAAGACAAAAGTGTGAATACACAATATCTGTACATACAAATCTAGTTTCAAGAGTACTTTTTGAAAGTAAGGCTACATTTCCTCTTAAACCTTTTTTTCCCTTGAAAAAAATTTCAGTTTTTGTGAATTATAGCAATTTAAACTGTACTTGTTTTTACTTTATGTATGCTTCTGAGGATTTACATTTATTATTTTGCTTTTATGTAGAAACTCATGGAGAATACTTGATAACAACATCATATGACAATTCTCTAAAGGTATCTATATTTATATATTTCAATAGTTTATGACTTAGTGCTTAACTTAATTAGAAATATGTGTACTCAGTTTTAATTACATAGTTCCTATCATATTTGAATTTTCATATCTCATTCATAAAAAAAAAAAAAAATACAATGAAAGTTATTCCTGGAATAAAAACAAAGTTATCATTCATGCACAAAATGTGCTTCTTAATTGTTTGATTTGCAGTATATTTCAATTTCTCTATGCACTTTGTTTTTTAAGCAAGCTTTAGTTAATGAAGAGATTAAACATATTAACCTTGTTACATTTTTGTTTTAAGAAGAATGCTAGTTGTAGCGCTGTGTAGCCACAGGTCTAATTGTAATAGTTCAAAAGATATTTTACCTGAACAAACAAGGCTGGCTTGGGATTTAAAATTTTTCGAGGGGGATTCAAAGGGTATGTACTCTACATATTATGTCCAAAAATAATAAAACACGTTCCGATCTATGGAAATACATTAATTTGCCAAACCTTGGGGTATTGGGTGGCGATTGCCCCTCCAGCCTTCCCTAAATAATTGGTCTGCATCACAAGGGTAGATTCACCGTCTAGTTTTCAAGTAGGCTTTTAAAATACAATATCTTTTTATTGGAAGGAGGAGTCATCAGTAATATTTGGGCTTAAATAATTTTCGAACTGAAATCTCCAAATTGCAGGTTTAGGCTATTGTTGGTTATATTAAAGTTATTAGAGTAAATCTGCTTGTAGCACAGATTCTTAATATTGCATAAACAGCGAATCCTTTCACTGACCAATGATTTTTGTAAAGCTGCAGTTCTGTAATATAATCATAAGTTATGAAGAAATTTCAGTCTAGAATCTATATTTGTGTAGTTCAAGAAACATAAAACACACATACATACACAAAAAGAAGCATTTTTTTTAATTGTCTTCCTTTTTAGGCTACTTTTCCATGAAAGTTTCATGCAAAGGCTAGTACTGAAGTTGTATTTGTTGAATAAATTTTCTCACTTAGTTGTCTGTTTTATTTTAGATATGGTCTCACCCAGGCTGGACTCCTATTCAAACATTGTGCGGACATGATGGTAAAGTAATGGGAGCTGATATATCAAGTGATGATCGCTTTATTGCCACTGCTTCATTTGATCGGACATTTAAATTATGGTCACCAGAAGTGTGACATTTCATAATTGTTGTAAATTTATGACTATTTTCTGTATTAAAAAACCTATTTGTTTTTATTTTCCTGATTTTCTTTCCTGAATATTTTCAATGCAATATAATATTTTGTTTTTTGATATCCCAGATCTATATTCGTACAAAAGCTAAGAAGAGCTTTAGAATATAAACCTATATAATCATCATTTGTACAGCATCTTCAACAACACTTAAACATTTCATTTTGATAAATTTAGTTTTTAAAATATTGTGGTAGATAAAAAGTTGATAATGAAAGACATTAAAACTATTGGGTCCTTAGATTTGCGGGACCCTGTATGTAACTAATGTTTTCAAGCCAACCACTGATTTAGCGCCAGTGGCCATGTTTGTATTATTTTTAGACTTTTGATCTGTTGAAACAATGGGAAAAGTAAATGAACAAAATATATACTTCCAAATTGATTGAAAGAAAATGTTAAATACATTGTACATTTTAGAACACAAAACATTCATACATTAATATAAGCAATGAATTTTTCTAATACAATTAGATAATGCAAATGTTTACAATTTAAATGTATAGCTAAACTAATAATACATATTAATTTGAATAATTTGGTAAAAACTTAAATATTTGAAATGAAATCAAAGTAAAGACTTATAATAAATGTTTTTAACGAAAAATGTGTTGAAATAATAACAGTATACTCATTGTGACTAAAATTAAATAGCTCTAAAATAATGACGCCAAAGTATTAGTTATATGATGATAAAGATTAAAAAATAGTTGTCAAAAATTATTCAGAGTTATAGGGCATCATGTGTGTTTTTTATGCAAAAATAGAAAAAAAAAACCCCTTTCCATGAAATAAATAGGAGACAGCCATGTTTTAATGAAAATATCCAAACCTAAAACATATCCGTCAAAAAGTAATCAAGAATATATTCAATATGAATTACTTTGATATTGTAATCTGCATCTAACCAGGAAATCATACAATGCTGTAATAGCGCAAAAAAAGCTAAATAACTACTAATCGCGCACGTTTTTAGAACCAAGACATGCTTTTGGACATACAAGTTATTATTTAAGTTTGTCTCCTCTTATTCAAAGTATGAGATCTTCAGTCTCATATTTTCGTGTCCAGTCAAATTAGGTCATGAACCGGACATTCAAAAAATGCAATTGCCACCTATGCCAAGTTGTTCAGTATGATAAAGAGATAACGTATAAAAAAGTCCCACGAATTTGAGCGTCGGGTTTGGGAGTTATGGGGGGGGGGCGAAGAAGGGGCATAAAATGCTGATTATTGCTTTACTTCAGCTCTATCTCAATGACTTCCTTTGCACGAAAATGTTATTATATATAAAATTAAAGCTGGTACATATTTCTTATGTTTCAAGTAATATTTTTGCGTCAGTCCGTTCTTCGTGGGGGGCGGGGGTAGGTTGCCCCCCCCCCCCCCATATTTTGAGCTTTCCACTTTAAAAATGCAAAAGCATATGCGCAGATTATTTTAATGTTTTTTTGCCATATTTGAATACATCCCCCCCCCCCCCCCAAATAATGGAAACTATTGACCAGATCGGAACAAATCCCAGGATTTTGCAGCGTTTTTGATACATTTCAAAGTTTATTTCTATCAAATATTAATCCAAATAAAGTTGAAGGGAGTAAATTAAATGTTTTTGAAACATGATTTAGACCATCAGTTTGATATCTAAAGCCCACTGTCAACATTAGCGTCACTCTGTGTTCCTACCTGCCTCGCTGGTAAAAACTGAAAACATAGCTGAATTAAAGTAAAACAAACGACAGAAATCTTTTAGTTTAAAAACTGCCTCTTTTGCTAGATGAAGTCTTTTCTTCCTCTTTTCCTACATCATAAATGAATAATTAATTTGGAGGACAAATCTTGTAAGTATTTAACACATACACATATTAAAAATAAAAATTATTTTAACATAAAAACTTAAATGATTACACAGTTTTTTTTACCTTTTCACTATACTTTGAAACATTGCTATGAGGTGACTTTTTCATTCAACATGTTATTTTTGCTCAGGCATCCATCATCAAACCATATCTCAGATGACCATAGAAAGTTCAAGATGAAAGAGGGAGCAGCGGATGAAATTTTTACATGCTAATTTTGCAATGGGAGGGCCTCAATTTTGGCATAACCACATGCACTCGGGCGCTGGTAAAACAACTTGTGTGAGACAACAATTTTCTATAGCTTTAGTCAAAACAGCTGTTCGAGGAGCTTTTAAATCAATGTGAACGGCTGTTCGAGGGGTAAAGCACATGATTCCTCGCATAGCGTGGTACATATTGTAACCATCAATAGGCTAAACGTTATAGTCCGCGTAATCAAAAACAAACTGAATATAGCCCTTCTCTAGATTGATGTCCTCGTTACAGATATTTCAAATCCTATTACTTCACTATATGAAACCCTATTTTTGATATTACATTGACAAGTAGCCTTGATACAAATCTCCTGTATAAGTACACAGCTGTACCGAATTGAATAGGATATAGAAAGGAACGTGGTCTTGTTGAAGAAATCATCGAATGAGAAATAGCAGTCACTTTCCTATCAATAGCTTTTTTAATTTCCTTCGTTTGCTTTTTAGGCTTAATAATCTGAGAGATCAGTAACTGGAGAGATTCTGGAATCAACTCTGTGTTTTCGTTTCGTATTTCTTTAAAAGAAGGAAACTGGGAACAATTATAAACTTGACTTTTTATGTCTTGTTTTATTGAGCATGGCAGTTTCAATAATTCTCTTTACCTCTTCAGCTTTATCTGTGTACTATTTATCTAAAAGTATTTTGGACACTGTCTCATTAAAATATATTCACACCTGTAATGGTCGTGACATTAATACTGTCCCCATAGTCCACAAGATTTCTTTTCAAATTTTTGTCATGGTATGGCTCTACACAAGGATTTAGCCGGCAAAATAAATCAGTGAGCTCCTTGAAAGTGTATTGGCATTCATCGTTCTCTTCCAAATATTGGCACCACTTTTTAAAAATATCTGCTCTTGACGAGTCTTTCCTTGATCCACCTCTATTTGCGGCTTCTGCAGACTTGGATACGTCAAGTTTAAACACGGATAAACCATATTTGTGGTATCTTCCATCTGTTTGAACTAAGTCCATCGTGTTTTGCAAGTCTGAAAGTACTTCTTCTCCCCAGGAATCGTGTCTTTTCAAGTCATCCTCGCGAATTGCATTAATATATGCTATAGTTTTTTCTTCAAACCAAATTTCTTTGGTTTTATTTCTACACTTGGATACATCTATGCATTTTTTTCCGCACAAAAAGTAAAGTGATTTGAAGTCAAAAGCGGATCTGAGAGGCTTCTGTACTTAACTACTTGCTGATGCAATAAGGTGGTTACAGATTTCGCGTGTAGTTCTTGCGGCATTTTAAATGTACTTCAGTTACATTCCTCTTCAGATAAGCGTCTTTCGCTCCATCCTCCTCAATTTCACCATCGTTTGGCGCAGTATAGCGTATGAAGGCTCTTGTGCCAGTAAACCCAAAGTAACCAACCAACCAACCTTAATTTCACTGCATGTCAGTATTGTGCTCCATCCTTTTGCAAATACATTAACTACTATACCGTCAGCATCAGTACAAGGCTCCAAAAATACGATTCATTTTTGCAGCACTTCAAATTTTGTTCATTGTAAAATTCTCACAAGTTTAGCAATTCACTGATTTTTTAACTACATTTTAAAACTTTTTAACATATCTATCAGGCTTGGAGTAATCGCCGATTACGTAATCGTAATCTGTGTAATCGATTACATTTTTTGGTAATCGTAATCATAATCATAATTTGGAAATGGGACTCTCGTAATTGTGTAATCGTAATTTTAATCAAGTATTTCTTACGTAATCGTAATTGTAATCTAACTTTAAATAATCGTAATTTAGTCTTGTAATCGTGTAATCCAGACTTGCTGAAAGTGAAAGCTTCTAAGTTGTGTTCTCTAAAACATAAGAATTCGATCGCGGCCCCCGGGAAAAATCACTCGAGGGAAAGAGCGTGTTCTTTGTCTCGGGGTGTCTTGGTTCAATGTAAGCTGTAGAAAGACAGCAAGCTGTTTCGTGCTCGTCTAGAGAGTCATGAAGCGAGCCCTAACGTAAGTGTTTTGCAACCGTAGGCCCAAAACCGTCTCTCCTGATTTTTAGGATGGGTCATCAATTTTCCCTTTCATCAGCTGTCAATGATAGCTACAAACAAAGCTGCCCTACCCTGCCCTTCCTCGGACGAGGACAGTAGTATCAAATTACTAAACCCAAAATTACTTA
>JAXGGA010015267.1:0-29658 GCA_038373865.1 Uloborus plumipes
AAATCACTTTTAACAGTGAAGGACAGCTCCGAGCCAGGCAACCTGTAGCCGGTATTCCATTGACTGCAAACCGTTGCCGTTTCCGACGGCAGTGGTGCCAAGACAGAGCTCACTGGAGGTCGGAGTGGAGATCTGTTACAATTTTTGATGAAAACAGATTCGGCCTTAGTGCTAGTGGTGGCTGCATATTGGTCAGAAGGAGGCCAGGGGACCGCCTGCATCCAAGCGGTCTACGGCCTAGACACACGGGACCCACACCTGGAGTCATGGTCTCTGGAGCAATTTCCTACGACAGCAGGAGCACTCTTGTGGTTATCCTAAACTCACTGACTGAATATTTGTCGTCAGTCTGGTAATTTAACCAGTAGTACAGCCCTTAAAGAGTAGCATTCAAGGGGGAGTTTTCCAACAGGATAACGCTCGCCCTCACATCGCTGCTGTAACGGAATGTGCTCTGCAGAGTGCTGACATGTTACCATGACCTGCAAAATCATCAGATCTGTCTCCAATTGATAACGTATGGGATATCATTGGACGGCACCTCGAGCATCATCCACAGTCAGCAATGACGGTCCTAGTATTGACACAACAAGCATGGCACTCCATACCACAAAGTGAGATTTGGCACCTGTACGACATAATGCATGCACGTTTGCAGGCTTGCCTTCAAAATTCTGGAGGTTACATCCTTTATTAAATTAACATAATTTCACATTTGCACAGCATTTTCTTGAGCTTAAATCAGACAGTGATCTTGTACATTCAATCAATTAAACATCTTAATTAGACAATTGCATTACCCAAATTTCATAACTCTACAGTATTTTTTTCTTGGTGTTGGGATTTTTTTTCCGCCAGTGTATATTACCTGCATAATTTATTGAAAATGATGAAAACTAATTTTATTAAATTCTAAGAAAAGATAATGTCTGAAAAATAATTTGAACAAAGATTAAAATTAATTTATGGCTAACATTTTAACACAATTTTTTCCAAAGGCATGACGACCTTTGACGAAGAAATTAACTTGTTTCTAATTATTGAGGTAGGTGGCGGATTTCCCCAAGTCCCACATGTCGCAACTGTGACATAAGGGTCCGGAATGGAATTTAAACTGCACATGAAGAAATGTGCATGTTAAACAAGTGGCGCCCAAAATGTATTGCCCCAGGCTCTCAAGTGTGGAAGTCCTATGGCCATTGATTTAAATCAATGAGTAAAAGAAACATGCACCCATTGAAACAAATTAAAAGAGGAAAAAAAAGATTAATTTAAAACTAACCGTAAATGGCGATAATTCGCTCCTTGAAGCAGTTTTTATTTTCTTTCTTGCAGCATCAAATGGATTTTTTTGGAGCTCCAGCAAATTTCACGGAGAAATGTCTTCCACCGCGCACCGTGGCTAAGTTCCTCATGTTTTTGTTTATAATCGTCATCAAAAGTACTTCTACAAATTAAACACTCAACTTTATATCGTTTACGAATTCTCTTCCTTGCAAGCAAAATCAATAAATTAAGTAAAACAGCTAAATGTATTTCACTACTATAATTAAAACGAGAAACAATATTGAACTAGTTCGACGGTCGATTCTTTTCGTAGAGAAGAAAGTCAAGAAATGAAACTAAATAAATGAAGATTTTAATATTTTTCAGTACGAGAAATGAGAAAATCTGCTGGTAAAGCGAAAAAAAAAAAAAAAAAAGAAAAAAACTGAAGTCGCCGCACATAATATTAGAGTTCTTTGCGTTCAAAGTGCAACATTTATGCATTGCAGCATTTTCACTATTATCCGTCTTGTCTGGGGTTATACTACACACACTATGGAATTCACTGAAAGGCGACAAAGAAAGAAACGGTTTGGTTAATGGTAAATAACTGCAATAAAAGAATGAGATATATTTTTATTAATCGGATCTTCTCATTTTCAAAGATAACAAATGTATAAAAAAAAAAGAAATATTGCAAAAAAATATTTCAATACTGTTCCTGAATGTGCCGAATCGTTGTCCGAATTTGCCGAATGAGGAAGATGTTTGGGAGGTTACGGTGACCTCTCTTCGGGGCGTTCCTGTGTTTCGGAAACTCACCGGGAACGTTATGGAATTGAAATCCTAAAACCCCATTGAAGCAACATTTAATCATAGCAGGAAAAAAGTCCGTAAAAGAATTCGAGAGCTGCACCTCCCCCCCCCCCCAGAAACTTTGTCAAATTGGAGTTTCAAAAACGCAATTTTTTGCAATAATTCGTTAAAAGGAGATAGAGGCGAGGGGCGCTCTCTCGGAAATGTTTTGAAATTACTGGCCTAAAAGTACATTTTTACGCAGTTTTTTTTAATGTTAGAGGATTAAAAAGAGGTATAAGGCTTTCGTGGAAATTTGTCGGCCTTTGAGACTCCAAAATGCTAATTTAAATAATCTTGATGATGTTATGCTGCTCTCCTAGACATAGACATCTGTCTGACATTGTTGGAATTTCTAAAATGCCATTTTAGGCCGTTGACTAAATTATAAGAGAAAATGTGGGTAAGGAGCTCTCTTCTAGAATTTCGCGTTTTTTAGTTATATATGATCACATTGAGCAGGAGAGCGGAGATCAGGTGCTCTCATATGGAAAATTTCCGTAACTGAAAACCTAAAAGTAAAATTTTAGGATCTTTTTTTTTTTTTTTTTTGTCATGGGAATCACGGTTCCTTTTTTATTTCGCCGTTCATGTCACAATTGTAGGTTATTGCATACCTATTAGTATACACACCTATTTGTTGCCCTCTAAAATTTCCAACCAGAATAAGGCCCCGAGTTTTCTCTTAAATTCGGCCTTGGAAAGCATCTATTTTTTCATTTGACTACTACTGATAGATTAAAAGTTGCTGGCCCCCTCTAGACAGGCTACTTTTTTGTCTTTTAGTTTTTTTAGCTGAAATCTCGCAAACTATTTGTGACTAAACTTCAATCAAATCATGTTTCAATTCCCCCCCCCCCTTCCATTTTGGGAGGGGCCCGGACCCGTGCCCCCTAGGCCCACCCCTTAGATATGCTCCTGAACGTGAAAAAAACGGGAACTGTAACTTCAAAAACAACTGAAAAAAAATAGTTGCATCAAAAGTGCAATGTGTTCAAATAAAGTCTGGCGATTTAACAAGAAAAGGATGTTTTGTTGGGAGTCAAAATTTTCTTTTGATTGGGACAAAATGGAATTTTTGGGAAGTCAAAGTGACCTGCGAAAACTGAGGTAAATGGAGGTGAAATTAACTCTGAAAATTCATGAGAAAATCGGAACTTTTTGGGAGGTCACAATGACCTCCTACTGAGATGAACTTGCTTGCCCAGCCCCCCTTAACCAGACATGTGACACACTGATGGAAAAAAATACTGAAATGCTACGGCATCATGATTATCTATCGTAAGTCAAAAAAAAAAAAAGATATAACAAATGTATATTACGACAATGTATTAAAAAACATTAATGTTTCACACCCCCCCCCCCGAAAAAAGCAGAATTTGAGCTTATAAATGTGAGAATATTGAGTAATTTAACTTACACCTTTCATAATTTACTTTTACTTTAAGTGCTTACAATTAGGGTTTAATACATACAAAAAGTACAGTAGCCATACTTTTTCAGAACTCATATAAATAAGAAAAATGCATTTATTCAAATTTTGTAACAGATCAGAGATGCCACTCTCATACCAATGCTTTCAGTAGAATCACATAAATTTTCAGTAGTTCATATTACCTAAGAGATAACGATGCAATGCTATTTAAAAGTCTAATGTATGGTGCACCCGAATATTAAAAATGAAATAATGAACATTTATGCTGTCTTTTTTTTTCCATGAAGAAAATTTATAATTTCAGAATAAGACAAGGTTATAATGTGTTCACTATAATTTGCCAGTGTTTTTCTGTGAATGCAAAATGTATACTACGCCCTTCTTTTCTCTCCCCCCCCCCCAAGAAAAAGTTACAATTTTTTTTTTCACAATTACAGTTTTTACACGTTTTTTTTTCGACCTCGAGAGAAAAGCTGCCTGCATTTTGAATTAAATAAAAAAATGAAAAGTCAAGTAAGCACTTTTTCTTTAAAAGTTTGGCGTTTTCCTAAAAACCATTAGAAACCAATAAATTGGTATAGCTAAAATTTGAGTTAAAAAATAAATAAATAGTTAAAATAAAATGGACAATGAGTATATTTAAGGTAGCAGAGTATAAAAATAACTTCAGAAAATCAAAATAATCGAAGTATTCACAGGATGCAAAAGGATTGAAGTCTTAACAATGGCACGCCACTTTCGGCGAAGCACGTGCTCAATGTTGGAATGTCAACCAATTCTTTTTTTTTTTTTTCAAGTTATACAAACTCCATTACACATGTATTTCTCTCCCTGACATTTCTAAAAAAAAGACCATAGAAGTAAAAAATAAGAAAATTGTTCGAATTTTAATCTACCAGACAAATCTAAATTTTGTTAAAAGAAAATCATTAAGATCCCAGTAAAAAAGTAATTTTCAGAAAAGCTCATGTTTAATAAATTAAAGAGAATCGCTACTTTACAAAAACATCGTGACGTCAGCGTGACGTTAGCCTATGAAAAACGAGCTAGATAAAACGTCAAAGCCTACTTGGCGAATTAGAGGAGATCGCTGACTGCTTGTGAGCTCTTATTGGCTCCGCTCGTAGTGACGTCAGTGCCAAGTTAAGTAGCTGATAACGTAATTCACTTCCAGTAGCGATTGCAATGGTGCTTCACTTGAATTCCTGCCAAAATTGTTTTAAAAGTTAAGGAAAAAGATAAGGCGGCGCCCAACCGCGAATTTTCGACGATTGCCGATTATGCGCCTTTATGAAACTTCTTGGATTTTTTTTTTTTTTTTTTTAATTTTCGCTTTGAAAAACGGCTTCCAAATTCGAAATTTCGACGATTGCAGATTTTTCGGTGGGCAAAATTTTTTGCGCGAGCATGATCATGAACGTTCGAAGATCGCCGATTTTTCGGCGCACTTTCTGTCGAACTTGATACTTTTAGAGTGTTCAAGGACATTTAAAATTTTCAAGTACTTTCCTGGACCCTTGAAAGTCCAAATGAAACTCAAAGACTTTTCAAAGCCGCAGAAACCCTGTCCATAGTCCATTATTGCAGAAGAAAGTTACACCTTGCTGTGCACATATTGACATCAAACAGCAGCCCCGCAAAACACGTGCAAAGCCAAATCCGATCAGCACAGGGTTGCTGTAAATATCACTCCACGTGCTGAGAAAGGGAACATTCCAGTTGGAACCGGATGCTTAGGCTTTTTTTTTTTTTTTCTACTTGGCAGTCTGATACATTGCAGTCTTCCACAATTGGCGGTAATCGCTTATTTCGGCAATCGCCAAAAAATATTTTTTTATATAATCGCGCGAAGTGTCGATGTCGCAATCCGTAGAAAATCGGGCCTTTTCCGTAATCCGTAGTCGATTCAGTTTTTCCGAAAAAACTGCGGACAATCTGTAGCATTTGGCATATCTGTCGTAAATAATAGAACTTCACGTGGTTGATCCTTTTGCTTACGATTCAGCGCCTAATTCACCACCTGACTGAATAGGGTTAAATTCTAGATAGCCCACCTCTTGGCGACATTGTGAAATCTCGCCGAGTTAGCGATTATTAATTAATACGAACCAAGTTTGTTCCTGAAACCAAATTCGGCGATTTTCGGCCGAAATTTGAAAACGTCGCCAAGAGGCGGGCTATTCCAGAATAGTCCAATCATAGCACGGAGAACGCTGTATGCGCAGATCGATGCGTAGTACACATCACCAACTAGGTTGGAATCGCGTTGAGCAGGAAATGCTGTAATCCGTTGGTTAAGTAGCCGATCAAACGATGATGAGTAGTAAAGCTTTCAAACTTACAGAAATGAATGTTTGAACGGAAAGATTTGTTTTTTTTTTTTTACAGAGTGGGGGGAAAAAACGGATTTTCACCGAAACGAAGTTAAAACTTTTCAAAATAACCGAAAATACGGAATTCCGTCAAAATACGGAAAAATCACATGTCTGCTTAACGTCCTGACTTCTCCCATGAATGATAATGAAACCTTCATAAATGGACTTATTTAATTCTCTGTTTTCCCTTCACATAATGGTAAAAAAAAAAAAAAAAAAAAAAACAGTAGGAGTCGGAGTTTTAAGTTTTAAAATCCCGGAGTCGGAGTCGACCATTTTTCCTTCGACTCCGCAGCCCTGAGCAAAAGTTTAAAAGCTGCTCTCTTTTCTCATAGTTTTTTTTTTCTTTTTGATAAAAAGATCGGAAATTACTTGTGAATAATCCCCAACTGAATTATGTTTTTTTTTTTTTTTTTTTTATTTATTTTGGAGGGGGCCCGGCCCCCTGGGCCCACCCCTTATATACGCCCTTGACTAAAGCTTAAAATATTTTGTTACACTGACGAAATTTTTTGCAGTTATTTAAAAAACTTATATGGATTTGGGTAAATTTTTTTTTTTAATGTGGACATTTTTTAACAGTGAAAACTAGATACACATCGTTAAAAAGATTTTTCAAGTCTTATTAATCATTTATTCAATCTAGTAACTAGATTGAAATGAAAAAAAAAAAAAAAAAAAAACAACTGAAATAAGGCAAATATTATCAAGAAAGCTATTTCAAGGCTACAATAGAGCCTCTTTGTCAGTGTGAAATGATCAACACACAACAAAGGAATCGTTGAGAGAACTGTTTTCTCACTACTTTTTTTTTCATTTCAATCATAGTTTAGCACACATTTTTCATTCATATAATAAAATTTAAAATTAACATTTTCTGGCTTTTATCTTGCTCAATTATAAATATAAGGTATGACTGTGAGGGGTATTTCGACTATCCTTTAAGTGCAAAATCGAGCTTGCAACACTACTGATTTGTCCGAACGCAAATTGATCGAATTCATATGCACTTACTCCGAAATGATGTAACATTTTGGGTTTGGTGCGTTTGTCAGTGATCCATGCACATTGTAAGCATTTTTGTCCCACCTGTTTCTGATTTCGTTTTCGGGTTCCAACATATATGCATAGCATCACTTATTAGCAGGAGCGGATCCAGAGGAGGGGTCATGGGGGTCATGACCCCCCCTTAACCGACAAAATTTTGTTAAAATTGCATTTTTGGTACTTATATTACGAAAAACTTGTCAAACCCCCCAATTTGCATAAAAATTGTACTTTGACCCCTCCCCCTTTCCGAAAATGACCCCCTCCTTAACCAGAAGCTGGATCCGCCCTTGCTTATTAGCAAAGGAAAATATTACGCTTTTGAATAACATCTTTAGACACAATTAGGCTAGAATGTTTCCTTTTCATACAGGCATTGATTCATGAGTTTTCTTAAACCTGTGTAGTATATGTTTTATTTTAGTGTCATATCTAAGAAATTGGAATACCTAGGCAAAAACTAATGTCATTTTCGAACTCAGGGAGGCCAAATTCATACAAAACCAGTTCTAAAAACCCCAGAACTAAAATGAGTGTTGCCCTGTGGTATAGAATTAATGGCATTTCAAAGATAAGGTCAAAACTGAAAATGTGTTTTCTGGTAATTTGCAAAATTTCAATAGCATGAGTCACAAACATTTCATAGAGCCGAATATTCAACAGAATCACGTTTTTGACTGAATTTTTTTTTCAGATTTTAAAAATATCGAAAAGTGAATATTTCACAAAAGTAAGTAACACATGACAGTTAATATGTTTAAAAATTACATGGAAAGAAATCAGAGTTAAAAACGATCCTTATGAGTAATGAGGGCATTTTATTTATTTTTAAGTTCTTTGAATTGATTTCAGTGCCCCCCCCCCCCCTCCCGATTTCAAAAAATAGAGCAAAAGTAGAAATATTCTAATTTGTACTGTTGAAAGAATTTTATTTAAAAAAAGAATAGTTAATTTGAGATCTTTACTAATGAAATCTAGCCAACATTTCCTTCCAGCACACACATAGTTCAATTCAGTCGCTAAATTTACTTGAATTAGTCAAAGGCATTGCATTATAATGTATAAACCATATGGTTATATGCAATAGATTCAAGATTTAGATTTAATTGGTGAGAAAAAAATAAAACAGAACATAAACATCAGAGAGTTTTCAAGTAATACCTAACTAAAATTTTCTGATTAACTTCTTATCCATAGGAAAACAACTACTATGTTGATGATGATGGTACGAGTGCAATGAAATCTCTCCATATTTGGATCTATAACAGTTAAGTGTCTGCGTTACCAAGTGAAAAAAATTATTCTTTTTTTTTAAAGATAATTATTGTATTTAATTAGTGGCTAGATTAAGTTTGATGAGTGGTTTATATATATATATATATATATATATATATATATATATATATATATATATATATATATATATATATATATATATATATATATATATATATATATATACATATTTATTTGAAATTTTACTTTTAATCGGAATAACACTAATCAGCAATTTATATTTCCGACTAAGCATCCGTCTTTCTTTGAAGTTTATACAACATTGAACCAACCACTTTAACGTTTTAAATTTGTGCTTAGCCATTTTTCTTAAAATATAAATAAAACAAATTCATCAATCTCAGCAGGAAAATATATCAAATGAACAAAAAAGTTTGTCCCTGATGGACAGGTTCTTTTGAAGCTGCTTTCAATAGCTATGAAACAATTTTTCACAAGAAACGTGATTGATCAGTACTATTGTGCTATACAAAATAAACAATTAAAGTGCTTTAAAAATTGAAACAAAAACTAGTAATTAGAAATGGAAATCAATACCCAACACACATTTATTCAAAATTACTGATTTACAAGATCAAACATATATAAGAAGCGTACGGTCTCAGAATATTCCAAAAGAGAAAAAATAATGCTTAGCAAAAACATTTCAATTCAAAAGCAGTTTGAAGTTCAATATCTCCTTCATTAAACAGGAGAGGGTAATGATTTTTTTGAGAAATATTATCATTGTTGGTGGAATGTATCAAAACACACAGAGAAACGTTCGTAGTAAAAACTTACATATGCATTCATATTTAAACTCTTCGATTCAACTTCAGTTTTCAGACATCAACAGTTTATCTAAACATTTCATTTCGTAAACATCAGGACGGATCAGATACAAAAATTTAGAGCTAATTAAATAACAAATTTATATAATTTGATAACTCCTTTACTTTTTTTTCACATCATAAATGCCAATTTAAAATGTAATAAGTAGTTCTCTAGTATGAAGAATATTCATTGGAACTATATATGTATAAAACAAACAAATGATATATTGCACAGGCACCAATACAAGATGGTTAAATCAGCCTTATGTACCTGTAGTATTCATATCAGCAATATATTTTAGAACAGGGTTCTATTGCCAAAGGTATAGTTAAATTTGAGAAACAAATATGCCCAATAGGTAAATAAAAAAAATGCATCATTAAATGCTATCTATGATGCCTGATCACTTAGATAAACCGAATATATCTTAACTCTTTTAAAACCTTAGTTAAAAATTATGATTAAATTAGTTAACATAATCAACATTAATTGGTTTCAATCTTTAAAAAAATGCTTCATAAAATCTCCTGAGCCGTGTGAAAAATGAAACTGGAGTTTGCTCCAGTGTATGAGAAAACTAGAAACTGCGTGCCACAGAACAATGTAGCAAATAATAAAGGGGAGGGATACCTTTGAATATTGTACACATCTTTCATTTAATTTATTTTATATTTATAATAAAGAGATCAGCACATAATTTTTCCTTTACTGCAACCAAGTAAATAAAAGTTTTACCATTTGCATGCACAGTAAATGTAGGGGAATGTGGGATAAAGTGAAATAGCAGAAAAAGTGAAATATAAAATATTTTCAGTTTATAGCACCACCAATCTAGCAATACTTTAACTAAGTTCCTATACATATAGTTGATCACTGTCAAAAAATAAATAGCTCCTAAGATCAACGAAAAAAATTACACAGCTAATTTTCAAAATTTAATACCTTTAATGTATAATTTGTAATATTTCAAAAATATTTCTTGTTATTACAAAATGATAAAATGTTTGTAATTTTCATTTTAACTAATAATTGACAGATACTGATGTCTAGTGCAGTCCTTGTTTAGTTTATACTAGGCATTTTATTTTAAATGTTCAATGTCATTTGTCAAGTGCACGCGGGGCACAGTGAAATAGCTCATTGCATTCATTTATGAATTAATTTACTGAATCATGTACGCATTTTGACATTTATTCATTCTTTTACTTATTTATTCATTCACTTGTTTTGTTATTCATTCCCTATATTCACTCAATTCTTTTTCTTATGTAATGAAAAATTACATTTAAACTGAAGTTGCATTTTTCCTTCTTTATGGGCACAGATTTTTAGAATAAATATCCAATTTGTTCACTTTGAAACTAGTGAGTCATCTTAATTATTTCACTTTGCCCCACATTCCCCTACATACAAATGTCTACGTAACACTTACATTTTTCCTTCTTGAATCCAAACTTGAGAAAATATAGCTAAAGGTTTTTGTAGATTAATTTTAATTTCTATAACTCTAAATGAGTTTTTAGAATTTACAGGAATATTTTAAATGTAGCTTATTAGCTTTGTTCTGCTCACCCTTTTAAATTTATTGCTCCGTTTAACTTCATATGTTAGGCATCCATTGAACAAATGAAACTTTTCCACTTCCCTTGTTTCAGAATTAATACGAATAACTGCGTATGAAAGCTCGGCAAAAAAAAAAAATATATATAATCGTGGATGAAAAAAGTATGATGGATAATACCAACACACACATTGACCTATCCGAAAAATTTAAGGGTGAATATCAGGAAAAGTGCCAATTTGACCATGGAAATTTTCAATTTTTGAAGATACTCAGAAAATTAAATTAATAGGGTATTTAAAATACACATTAGTAACAATATTTTTTAAAAATTAGGGGCATGGTCAAGGTGAACATTTACCCCCCTTTTAGGGGGGGGGGTTGTCTTTGAGCGTTACCGACATGATGAGAATGCTACCGAACTGACAAATATTACAGATTTTACACTTAGTGTATAAAAGTAATCACTTTCACTACCTTTTATGTTCAAAAATAAAATAATTATTACTTAGAATATAATAATATTTTCAGAGCCTGAACGCTTTTTTGTTTTATAAATAAAATTAGAGACTGATTAAAGGTTAGTTAAAGTGTAAA
This sequence comes from Uloborus plumipes, assembly GCA_038373865.1. Lineage (NCBI taxonomy): Eukaryota > Metazoa > Arthropoda > Arachnida > Araneae > Uloboridae > Uloborus > Uloborus plumipes. The sequence continues at coordinate 11,246 of JAXGGA010015267.1, forward strand.
TAAGTGCGACAAACTTTGTTTCAAACAGATAAATAGGTTAATAGTTAAAAAATCAAAATAAAATAAAATTCTTAACACAATCTTAAAAAACGAAATTAATTCAGGACAGTCAGAGTTTTGCGGGGGAGGGTGATTTTCACGAAAATGTTCGTAAGTTTTCCGTTTTCAAACAAAATTATATTTTTGGGTGCAGTTGTTGCGAACGAAGGTCGGAATATTGATGTAAAAGAAAAGAGGGAGAAAAAAGCAATAATTTAGTTTAAAAACTAAAATTTTGCGGAAAAATTCATGTTTTTGAAACATTTAAAAAACAATGAATAAACTGCTAAAATGGGAAAATTTGGCAGGAAAAATGATGCACTTGAATCTATCTGTGCACTTTAAAACTCGACAAACTCATAACACGAAGAAAAAATTGCAAAAAACATCGGTAATGCACACATCAGTTTCGTAATAAATACCCTCTACTTCCGCGCTGCTGACATGACAAATTTCCCGCAATATGATAGCTGAACATTCCTAATTAAAGATTCGAAAATAAAAACACCTAATAATGTCCATGACAATAGGTTTCTTTTCCATTATGCAAAAATAAATTGAAAAATTAATTTATTTTGTGTCTTAATTTCCGCTGCCGACATGACACTTCATTTGGTAGAAACAGAAAAGTCAAGATTAAAAAAAATCTTACCTGTAATTTAATTCAGACGAAGTGAAAATGTTCTATCGGAACTGAAACATCACATATTAGAGCTTCACCCAGCGTAATTTTTTGGCGCCAAAAAATGTTTTGTCTAAAACTTGTGACAAGCAGAAATTGTTTTTTTTTATCGATCTAAATTCATTTTATCTAAAACACAAGAGTTAATCGTCATAGATGAACATAAAACACGTCATTTCCTTTTGTATTTGTTTCTGCTGCGATGTTTAATAATCCACAGGATTTTATTGAACTTTGCGATTTGAATGTGTGATGCGCTGCCGACATGACATTGAGGCAATAAAAAGAGTTCTATTGTCACAAATTAAAGTAAAACCTGAAAATATTGTCATGGATTGTATGTGCGACGCAGTTTACTGTATGGAAAAAGAAAAATTTTTGGTTTTTATTTGGAAGTGCTTGAGAAATTCATTTGTGACTTAAATTAGCACTTTTCCTGATATTCACCCTTACTGGAACTGAATGCAAAACCTGTATAAATACAAGAAAAAATCTAAACAAGGTAGCTATGCTTTACAAAAAACAAATTTTAGTAATCAAGTGTTGCAATTTCACATTTTGAATAAATTATAGTTCTTATAAATATGCAGTCCTTGATACAACTGTTGTTCGAAGAAACCCATAAATGGTTTGTACATGAATATTTAGTTATTTAAGCGTTATAAATTCTTTTATTTGTTTGTCATATTTGTGATAAAATAATGAAGAAATACATTATTCTTATCATTTAATATTACAGCAATGATTAAAATCTGAATGAGAAACATACAACTTTTCATCAACTGTGATATCCATTTCTCCTCTATATTTCTACATTGTTAACACACACCACTTTTTCAGTTCATTGTGTACATACATTTTTTCTTTGCTGGTTTCAACTTGTTTAGGAGATCATACAGAGTTTCAGAAGAAAATACATCATTCAGCATTTTAAAAACATTTAACACCAAGCATAAATTTGGCAACATGAATACAAAAAATGTAAAAAAAAGAATAAAAAGAATCCTTAATAAAGCTGAGGCTTAAAAATATTTTTCGTCATAGCCAAAAGTATTCATCCATGCTAAACTTCTCGCAGCATCTAGAAAAAAAAAGTACGAAATCAATAAAATCAATAATCATAAAATCAAATACTTAAATAAACTTGTTTATCTTGTAAAAGTATGACACATGAAGGTACAATTTTCAAGACACGGACACAAAATTTTTCAATGATTTTATGAATTAAAGATAAGGAGTCATAAGAGAAAGGTTGATGGCAGCAAATAAGGCTATTTCAGACAACTGTTTCTTCCATGAGAAAAGTTGGTACACTGCAAAGCTGCCATCAAACCAGTTTTAATAATCTTCAGAGGCAAGGACACAAAACTTGAAGTAAAACAAATTACAATTCATGGTGAATATCCTTGATAATTATAAATAAAAATAATATTGAAAAGGAAGGCGGTACTGCTCTACCACCAATTAAGTGAACATCCAGAATTCAAGTGGAAGTGGATGCATTCATTAGCTGTTACGATTGCCAACTTCTTCCTGCACAAGCTGAATAGCAGAAATGTTGATAGTTATTCTAAACAGTTTCTGCTCAGAATATAACCACAAAACCGCTTGCAAATTTATGAAGAAAGTTACATCAAATGATCTGCAAATATTTTTCTTACATACAAGGAGCAGATCCAGAAGATGGGTCATATCATGACTCCCTATTCTTTGAGTGACCAAAGATAGCCTGAAGCAGCCTTTTAGGCATGTATTTAGGGCATGTGAAACATTGCAAAATTCGCTCTAGGGCCATTCCAGCCTTACGTGTGTGACTTTTTGACGCCATTTCTTTGCAAATAACAATAAAAACCAGGACGATATTTTTTATATATTTCTTAGTGGTTGCTATTGGAGTAACAGAAGATATGCAAAAGTTGTAATGCGGCGTTATTTTTTTCATAGGACACTTTTGAGTTTTTTTATAAAATTTTAAATACAGAGTTACGTGTGTGACTCGGAAAATCTGAAAATAAGCTATACCTGATATTATTGTGTAATTTCCTGTGAAGTTTTAAAAGATAAATGAACGGTGATTTTTGTGCATGTGTCTAAGTATACTAAGTAAGTATTCCACATATTCTTTTTTTTCTAAACTTCGTAGAGTAGCAATAAAAAATTTTTAATATTCCTTACGCGTGTGACACTAGAGCCTTACGTGTGTGACCGCGTGCAGCATGTCTTCATTTTAAAGTCAATTCAACTTCCACAACTGATAATTATAGCTATCAGCATTATATATGTGTCTGTCTGTCTCTACCCCCTCCCCCTCCCCCCTCCCCCCCGCTCCCCTCTTCTAATATTTTTTGAGTGAGCAGTCCGATTTGAACAAACTTTTTTTTGTTCGAAAGATCTCGGCGAGGAGACCTCATTCTCATATTTGACTTTCAGATTTGAACAATTTTTCGTTCAACTTTGAACCGTTCAAACAACCTGTCCCCCGTTAACAACTTTTGAGTAAACAATCCGATTTGAACATTTTTTTTCTTTTGTTCTAATAATCTCGGCGAGGATAAATAATTCTCACGTTTAATATTTTGGTTTGAACCCTTTTTTGTTCAACTTTGAACCGCTCAAACAACTGGTCCCCCGCTAATTACTTTTGAGTTAAACAGTCTGATTTGAACAAACTTTTTTTGTTAGAAAGATCTCGGCGAGGACAATTAATTCTCATGTTTGACTTTTCGAATTGCCCCCCACCCCCCACGTACCCATTATCTTTCGCATGAATATTTTACCAAATTTGAAATTTGAAATTGGCAAACGGGAAAGTAGGCTCGTTCAGTTCCGGACGGAACCACTTGTTTAATATTTGATTTTTTGCCCTAAACGAAAGATCTGATTTTGTTGGACATTGCCGCTAGTAAATAATTAAATTGCAAAGATGTGTTCACAAAATAAAGAATGAAGACGAAATTAATTCTCATTTGTATACGAATTATATATAGGTTATTTTATAATTTATTTATATAACATGTTACATGTAATCAGAGGAGATTAACAAAAAAAAATTAAATTAAAAAAATCGGTTCCTGGGAAAGTTTCTCAAAGACCTGATTCTTAACCCTTCACTGCACGATTTTTATATTTTCATGAAAAAAGTCATATGTTACCTTTTAATAACTCTGAGTTCAGGAAAAATGAAGAAAAAAATTTATCTTCAAAAGGTGCACCAAAAATGATGTTTTAATTGTTTGTTCTACATATGGCACAAAGCACATAGCATATGCTTTGTATACCGATAAGTGTAATAATCTACAATGTGTTTTGTGTCATAAGTGGTACAAACAAATTTGCCACTATGTGTATTAAAACATTTTTAGAACAAAAGAAATAATGACTAAACACACTTCTAACGGAAATGCAGACACTCTTTTTTTCAAAAGAAAGAACTGTAATACCTAGACTAGTGCAACTAACTAGTACATAAACATCACACTAAACTGTTATAGCAATGTTCCAGAAGGGGCGCAAAGCTCAGCTTAACTGCATTTAAAAAGTCATTGGCATATATGAGGGTTTATTTGGTTTGTGTCAGATCTGGCACACCGTGCAGTGAAGGGTTAAGGTAAACCATTCAAAAGTCTTACGTCTGTGACAGCTTTTAAAGAGCCTCGTTAAAACGTTTCTGCCGAATGGATGAAGATGTACGTCAGGTTACAGGTGTTATGTATCAAGTTAATTTATGATATGAGATAGTTTTATTTTAGTCCCCTAATTAGACCTTGGGGGGAAACTTTTCTATCTTTTGCCTTACGTGTGTGACCAAAAAAAAGTAACCTGCATATTTTGAGGGGTTAAAAACTTATGAAACACTTTATTACAAAAAATATGAGATATAATCATACTAAAGGATCTACGTTCATGATATTTGACAGTTTTTCCAAAAAAAATTGATTATTAGATGAAAAAAATTCTCTGACATTTTTTCACTAATAATGCATTTTTTTTTTAATTTGTCTCAATGTTATTAAACAAGGCTAAAATATGAGAAAAGAAAAATTTTATCTTAAAATTGATGCTGGAATCGAAAAGAGTAGATATTTTTTTGTCAAAAAATAAGGTTTGTTTTTGTATTATGGGGGGAAAAAATTTTGGTGTGTTAGGACCACTTTTCGTGGAATTGCCCTCTACACCCCCTATTTTTGCTTAAAAATGACGGTTTTGGCAAATTTCTTTAACACTTTAATAAACAAAGCTTTTTTAAGGGCCCTTATTTTTTTAAAACAAGTGAGGACTTTAAGGAATATAAGGACCTTGAAAAAAAAAATCTAAGTTGCATTTTTTTTTACAATATTTAATAAGTTAAAGTAAAACCTGTAAAGTTTACAACCTTTGTAAGTTGACCACCTGTCTAAGATGACCACTTTTGTCAGGAACGGCATTAGTCCTAATTTATATAATGAAGGAAAACCCTTATTACTTGACCACCTGTCTATACTGACCACTAATGCACACCAACTTTGGTTTAGAGTATTGAAAAAAGCCCTTTGTAAGTTGACCACTTAGCTTTTTTTTTTTTACTTAAATTATTTTTTTTATTACGTTATTATTATTTCAAAAATAAATTTTCAAGAATATTTTTAAAGCCATGATACCAGACCAACATTTCCCTAAATAGATGAAACAGTACTATAAAGCTTATCTAAACCCAAAATGCACCCAACTTCAATAAGTACCGTATATACTCGCGTATAGGTCGATCTCGCGTATTTTTGAAGTAAAATAGGGAAAAATTGAATACCAGCGTATAAGTCGAGACCGCATTTTCTGAAATGATCGGGAACGTTTTGTTGCGATTTTTGAATGTAAACCTTTTTGAAAAGAAGGAAAATGAAATGCACTGAACATTCTTGTGTTAAAAACAGCACGATTGTTATTCTTTTTCACAATAAGGATTAATTTTTGCGACCGCGATTTTTGTAAATCGGGACCAATGTGGGAACATTTTACAGCGATTTTGTCATATAAATGTTTTAAAAAGAAGGAAAATAAAATGCAGCGAGCATTCTTGTGTTGAAAATAGCACACAAAATTCTTTTTCACAAAAAGGGTTCATTTTTGCGATCGCGATGTTTGTAAAGGGTTCGATTTTACAATCGCGTTTTTTTTTAGGGTTCGAGTTTGCGGTTACAATTTTTGCTATCTGCTGCTTTTATTTTGCATTATTATCAATAAAATTTCGCGATGTAGCTGCATTACATTTTGTTTCAAAAAGATAAACATCATCAATCCGAAAATTCGCGAATACAGCAATTCCCGCATTTTTCGTACCGTCGGTCGTTTATTGTAATTATTTATTCTTTATTTCACAATCAAACCATGCAAAAATACAGAAGAATGTATGAGTATTTACTTCTTGAGCACTTCTTTAGCGTCTGTTTAAAATACACTGAATCAGAAAAATCTTCTTGTTTTTGAATGTCCCCCCCCCCCCCCCCAAGAGTTGTTCGGGAAACATTTTCGGAAATTCTGCCCCGCGTATAAGTCGACCCTTTAACTTTCAACTTCCTTTTTCAGACAAAATTTCTCGACCAATACTCAAGTATATAGTTATTTTGTTGAAAAGAGTAGATTATCATGGTTACAAATGTATATGAGAAAAAAAAATGAAGAACTTTCATCATTCTTGATTGGTTACAAAATTTTAAGAATTAGAAATATTAAATAACTTTTCATAAACAACAAGACTTTTTTTTAATTTAATTTACTGAAATTTTAAATTTGTATGATACTTTACACATCATTCTGGTAAATAATCTTCAAAAATATTTAAACAATTTTTACTTATTGTTTTAAAGTAATGTTAAACATTAAAACTGAGTTAAAAAAAAAAAAAAAGACAAAATGCAAGTATCAATAATGAGGTAGAACTCACTTGTAGGATAATACTCCAGGCCGACATAATCTTTATAATCCGAACGTTCCAAGCGGCTTAAGACATCCTTATAGTTGATTGCACCATCAGAGTCCAGCTCATTTCGGCTGGGACTCTGGGACACTTGAACGTGTCCTAAAAGAAGAAATTTTGAATAATATGAATAGAAGTTAATTCAATATTATAAATTACATCAAAATCTAGGCACCATATGGATATTTTAATTTTCAAAAATAACTTAAGAAACATCTTTCAATGTACATAGGTATTTAAAAAAATAATGGTTAAGTGTTGATTATTATAAGTTCAACAATATAACTGAGAATAATAGTTGCTGCTATCATAGACATCGTTGAGTCATCTATGATAAAATCAGAACCATATCTTTATGTATATAAAAAAGAATATATACGCGTGTGCTCATCATACAAATTAAGTTTATGTCCGGTCTTTGCCAAATTTGGCATACAGGTCCTTTGACACTCTAAAGCTCATATAGGAGTATATTCATTATCCTATGGGGGGGGGGGGGGGGGAGGGAAGCAGAACCTTCAAAGGGGGAATTTTGTTATAAAAATCCAATTACATGATATTTTTGCCAAATTTGATAGGAGTCTGTCCTTTGATGCTCAGGAATTCACAGGAGGGTGTTTTGTCTAACTATAGGGGACAAAAAACCCATTGCATCCCACATACCCCCATGTGGGTTTCTTTTACAAATTTAATTTATACAGGATCTTTGGCAAATTTGGCAGAGGTCCCTTGATGTTCAATTATTCACATGGAGTAGGGGTAGTCCCCAAAGGGGCATAAAACCCCTTGAGGAGGGTTTTTCAAGAAAATTTGAGAAACAGAATGTTTGCACCAATTTACAACAATTCCTCAACTTTTGGAATGAAGAAAAAGGGCATAGGACTAGTGTTCCGCTAGGCCATTTTTGAAGGGCGCAGTGCCCTGCCCTAATTTTAGTCCTCAAACTGCACCCTGCCCTTTCGAAAATAGCAAAATCGCACCCTGTATTTAAAAAAAGATGTCTCAAGCATTGTATAGCCGATCGCGATATCAAGACAATTTTTTTCGACTACAGGGATCGTTGACAAAAACATGCATGCATCGTCTTTGTTCCCAGAATTGCACCCTGAAAATGGCTCATGAAGAAAAGGCAAGCAAATCCCCAAAGAGAATGAATAAAATTCCAAGAGTCGAAAGTCTTATCAGTAAAAAGCATGTTTTCTCTTTTCTTCCAAATGTAGAAAAAGTTCCGGTCATGCATGAGGGGGCAAGGGAGCCAAAGAAATCATTATTTCATTCCTCCCCATTTATCTGAGAATTTACTCTCAGAGAGGAAGGGTGGTTAATACTTCCTAGTATTTTTACCTGTAAGGCAGAGGTGTCTGTTCCAGGAAAAGTATAAAAGGAGTACTTATTTCCCAGAAAACTCCCACTGTCCATGACTTACTATATTTTGTGTTTTATTTTAAAATTACTTTATTTTTGAAACCATGTCAACAATGAACTTTATTTCGCGGAAAATGGCCTCTCATGTTTGAAATTTCAATCCTTCTGCATCTTTTAAATATTTTCATACATTCGATAATCCGAAGTTGCTTTTATATATGCTACCCAAGATAAGGTTATTTTATGTTTTATTTTTAAAAAATCATAAAATAAATTTTATGAAACATGGCAACATTAAAGACGTGTTTTGGGAATAATTTCTTTTTAGTAATTGAGATTTCAATAGTTTGCATCTTGTATATGTTTGAAATTTCTTAACAAGTAGAAGTTATTTTAATATGTGCTACATTTGATTTGGTTCTTTTATTTCTGATTTTAATTATTTTGTTCCAAAACTTGTCTATAAATTATTTCAAGTTGGATAGTCATTATTTGCTTATTGGTTATCACTGATTTTATGAAAAAATATTAAAATTAAACAATGAGAATATAATATTTCATTTTTTTTTAATATTTAATTTATATTCATCATAAGGAGAGGTTTATCTTTCTAACTTTAAATTCTAGCTCAAATTGTTGAACTATGCATTTGTTTCCTAACTTTTCTGTACTTTTGCCACATACATTTTCAATTTCTTATTAGAATATTTTTAATTGCAGCAAATATTGTTCGAAGAATCTGAACTTGCAGTTAAAGGGCTATTAATCAAATTTTTCGAGGGGGGGGGGGCACAAACACATTCTTGGCAGGGGGGAGAGTTCAACAATATTTGAAGGGGTATGCCCCAGCTTTGGGAGGGGGAGAGACACCGCGTTGAAGTAGTGCCCTTTTCGCGATAAATAGTGCCCCTTTCAGACACCAGCACCCTGCCCTTTTTTTTCCTCTAGAGTGAACACTACATAGGACTAAATTCAGTTATAAGATAGCTCTTTTCTACCTGTTGATGGCAATTTCCCCCACCCCCTTTTATTTAAGCCTTAAGTTGAGCAAGCATCTCGACACAACTTTCATTTTCTAGCCAGGCAGTGCAGTGGCAGGCAAAGCTAGTCACTGATATTTAAGAGCTCATATGACAAGTAACTTGAACGTATCTGCTTATTTGGTGATTCAAAGATAAAGTACATGTTCATCAGTATATCAGGTATGATTTTTTTAAGAACTTCCAACTTTATATTTCATTTATAAAAATTATTGATTATTTGTGAATTCTGGACAAAACCAAAATGTCACTTATTTGTCTAATTTATTGATAAAATTAGAATTTTTCTAGAAGAGAGGTGTTAGAAAAATAATGAGGCTGATTATTTTTTACCAAAGTTATTTCCTTCAAACAATATTGTCCCTTTCAAAGCAGCCTCTTTCTGCAGCTACGCAATGCTGGAGTTCTTGCTCCCATTCTTGATAGTAGCAGGGTAATTAAAGTGACACACAGAAATAATTTCCTCAGAAAGTGGCACTGCTCCGAAAAAGGTTGGCCACTCATGATATAAGCGAGAGCGTTCTCACTTCAGGAGATAAATGTACAGAGCTGGAACTTGAATTATGCATCTAGAAGGATGCATTACCTATTTAGACAAGCAGACTAACACAGCGTTGCCAATTTGCTTGCAGTGTTGTAAGTCTCTTTACTTTTCCAACACTTTGTGCATCTCCAAAAAAGTCTATAGCATTTTTTTTTCAATAACCCTTCATTAAAAGCATAAGTTTAACCAATGTTTTTATAAAGTTTAAAAGCACAAATGAGGTGATTGAAAAGGCATACTAGTTTCTGAGGCAACAGCTCCCTTCGTCAGTGCCTAGCACATAAATGGAATGAATCATGGATTGGGAGAGTGTAAATACGAAAAGTAACACGAGTTAGCCCAATCAGGTATCTGCCCATGCTTAGGCACAACTGGACATTGAGATAACAGAAAATGAAAATTTAATCCCATCAAGTAAAATCGGAGAGATATGCGAAACTGCAAATTGGGATATTGAACTTGCTGAGAGTTCTAGAAATACGAGGAGAGACTTTTGAATAAAATGGTAAGATAACGAAATTTACAGAAGAAAAGCTGGGCTTTTTATGGGTTTGAAAGTTTCTTAAACACATTGTGAATAATTTGAAAAGAATAACCTCTGTTAAGGGTTACATTCCTTAAAACATTAAGTTTTTCATTGAGAAGGTTCTGATCAGAACAGATATATTAATTGAACGGTAGACAAATGTATAAAGGGTAGATATTTTTAGTTTTATGGGATGGCACGAGCAAGTGTGGGGGAAGACAAACAGCAAATAGTTGCTGATAACCAGTAGTGAAAAATTTGTTATCGTTTTTCGAAATAAGTACCTCCAGAAAGGGCAAAGAATTATTGCTTTCAATTTCTGCAGTAAACTGGAGATTAGAATCAACAGTTAATTACATGAATGACAACCAGAACAGCGTCCGCTGTCAACATCTCTGAGCTATATTGGAAAATCAAATCATTTAAATAGTTTTTGCTGAAAATAGTCATATAGATTTCACTGAGGACCGGAGTAAGAGGGGTTACCCATAGTGAGGCCTTTGGTTTGTTGGTAAAAAGTACCACCAAAGACGACAGTTGTATCTTTAAGACAAGTTTTGGTTAAATTTACAAGTAAAAATATTTCATGATCAGTGCGATAGAGTTTCACAAAGTCAATAAAAGTTTTAGATAATGATGAACAATAGGAACAAAGTCAAATCATTAACAAATTCTTTTAAATTGAAATCATTCAACATTTTACACTATGACATATGATTACAAAATTTACTCATTTTAATACATGCCTTTAGGACCACAAATTACCTTTTAATGATTCTCATTAAAAAAGAATTTTAACTTTTTTCTCAATAGAAAAAATTTAAACATTAGAAGGACATAACCCCAGAGAATAAACACAACAAAATAACTGGTCCCGATGTGTTGAAAGTAAAACTCAGGAAGTTTTGCCGCTGTTCCACATTACCCCCCTTTTCCTATAAGTTTCCAAATAGATAGAATTCTAAGAAAACTTGCTTTTAGTATATGCAGCTTTCCAATGGTTTCATGTCTCACATGACTTCAAGGACTACATGACTACTGATGTCAGAAAAATGCTTTTTATTCCCAAATTTTACCATTGATAAAGATTGCTGAAGATCAAATTCAAAAATAATAAGCGTAGTCAGAATTTAAGATATAGAGGTTTTCAGGAAAATTCATTCGAGATAAACATGAAAAAAATATTGAACTTATTTAAAATCGTTAAATTTGTGCAGAAGATGAATAAAAGTATTTACAAGCACAAGTATTTAAAAGTCTTCTAACACTGTAGATGTATGTTTTTCAGCTTCTTTAGAAATAATCGCAAATTAATTTATAAGACCACCTACTTAACTAGACACAAAAATTTGATGCTGAAGATTTCGCAGGTCTGTTTTCAATTTATATAATGTTTTAGGTCACAAACATTTCGCCAATACACGTTTTCCCTGACCCATGGGGTTAAGACCCATTTTTAACAAAGTTCACTCACCTGCGTATTTTAAGTAGTCTTCCAAATTCTGGACACTACCTTCAATTTCTTGAAGATGGAACACGTCCTGAAAAAAAATTAAAATGTGGTTAAGAACATTAAGCAAATGAAGTTTTCCATTAAAGTCAATCAATCAAACTGAAACAATACATCAGTGCTTGGGGAAAATATTGAAGATCTCCTACCCCCCCCCCCCCCGCTTCATTCGGTCAGGAGTCTGGGGAAAGTCCTGGCTTTGAGAAATTAATGTCTTTTCATACCTGAGAGTGGTTTTTCCTGTTTTCAAAATAATATAAATAGAGTAGTCACCCTTTGACCTCACCCCCCCCCCTGAAGAAAAATTTTAAATGACTGGCATGTTTGTAACGGTCTAATCAGCATTTGCTTGCAGAACTATTGTTTTACTTTACAGGGCTGAATTTTTCTTTGTGTTATTAATTTTATAAAAAGTGTTTATTGGATTCATTTCAGTAAAGTGTAATTGATTATGGAATTTTTAATTTTGCTAGTAGGTGCAATTCCTCAAACTTCTTCGATTACTTGAAAAGTAATTTAAGAGTAGTAGTGTATGCCAGTTATTGAATCAGCGATTAATTAAGCCATCCATTTTAATGAATCAAATTGCCAAAAACAGAGCAACCCCCCCCCCATCCAGGTTTATTAAATTAGCCACTTAATTGAATCAAAACTGTGAAGAACAAAAGTGATTCATATGAGCACGGCCATTGAAGACTTTACTTTTTATCTACATAGGCAGGAGCTTTCCTTTCCTTCGCTTAATTCACTTAAGCATTTCAGTGAAAGTAGAATGAGTAATGTCTTAAAAAGTGAATGGCTCATTTATGTAGCATAAAAATGCTAACCTGCATTTACTTTCAAAGCAATCATATTGAGCTTCATTAAGTTTTGGAAAGAATTAACATTAAAATGAAAATGAAATATTACAACGTTAATTCTAATTTATACAAATTGCAAAGAACTGCAAACACGTGTTTTGGGGTTACAAGTGAGTCGCTATTCAAAGCAAAAAAAATGTTTATTAATTAAGGCACACCACAAAAACCAACATTATTATTTATTATATTTCTTATGAAGCAGTTTTTGTGCTACCACACTGGATAAAATCAGAAAACTTGATTTTTCTGCTCATCTGTGAGCAAAAGTTCTACAGGCTACATTTATACCCAATACATTTTATTACTATGATAGTACTATAATATTGTAGAGCTCATTCACATATTGAGCTCTCATCTAAAAGTTAAAATTTTAGCACTGCATAGTTTTTTCAATATAACTTAATTATTTGAACAGACATTAAGAGCATGATGTGCATAATTTAATGTTACAAAATGATATGATTTATATTTTTTATTTCAAATAAAAACTTTAAAATATTGTGTGCTCATTTGTTCAAATTTGATATTTTTCCAAAAATCATTAAAAACTAATATAAATGGTTAGTATCAAGCTAGAAAAAATAAATAAGTATATAAATGAAGACAAAAATAATTAGTTTTTAATTATAAAAATAAAAGATGAAACAGGCTAATTAGAGTAACATATGGGTCATTCCATACCAAATCAAAAAATAAAAAAAAAGTTTTTAAGGTCAATGTTTCAGATTGCAATGATTTTTTGTCTGTTCATTATACTTACCACCATGATGAAAAAGCTGAAGTTTCAAAATTTTTCAACAATTATTTCCAAAGTTATAAATTTTTTTAATTTTGGAAGCATCTTAAATTTTCTCTCATTCAATACTCTTTAAATAGCCGCAAATAAAAAACGATTTGACCTAGATAGTTAAAACTGGTATTGTTTTGTGCAATATTCAATGAGGTTTCACAAAATATATAATATGACCTAGCTGCTAAAAAAAAAAAAAAAAAAAAAAAAAAAAAAAAAAAAAAAAAAAAAAATCATTGAAAAAATTCAAAATTGAAATTTTTAATTTCTTTGAAAAAAATATATGTTATAAAGCTTTCTATTATCTATATATGTGCAAAATTTCATGATTGTAATATTATGGTATCATGGTGAAAAAAAATATTTTCTCTTTCAAATTGCTTTAATTCTAGTTGTAAAAAGCATTTGTTCTGTTAAAAGTAACTCAAGTATACACAATGATTATGGCATGAAAAAAAAAAAAAAAAACAAGTAGTTAGCAATTGCAAGCAAAATATTTAGAATTGAAAAAAAAAAAAAAATTTTTAGTTTAATTTGAACTTTTTAATTACAAACAAAAATGCATAAAAAGTTGAATATTAATTTCTTTTAACTGAATGAAATTGCTAGAATTATAGTAAACAAAAAATAGTGTATTTGAATCTTCTAGAATTATGAATGCCAAATAAAATTGAATAAAGTTACTTTACTTTTATTCCAGGCAGCTGAATACTTGAATACTTTTGATAGCTTGACCCTTTGGTAAGGGATGAATGACTAAATAGTATCTACTGGCGTTCTATCGCCAACCAGGGAATAGTTCTCTTGACTGTGCAGAATTATATGGTTATCTGTGACTGTATATGGTTATCTGTTATACTTTGGGGGTTAGCTTTAGCAGCAAGTATTTTTACTGCTACACCTACACCTTGAACATGTTCTGTGGCATAAAAATGCCATTCAGCCTCAAATTCTATCGAAATGATCCTTATAGTAGCAAACGTTTAGAAAAAAATTCGGTTTTAATAGTAAGCTGTTAAGCCATCTGAAAAGTACAACTTCTTCAAGTTAAGCACAGGGTTCGTACACACTTCTTTAAAAAAAATTCAAGGACTTTTAAGGACTTTCAAGGACTAAAAAATCCAAAAAATAAGGACCTCAAAATAATTAATAACAAATTGGCCTATACATTTTCAACATTTCCAAATGTTTCTTTTTTTTTTTAAATTCAATTAGAGGATGATGCACAGTACAGAACATAAAAGATAGATTAAAAATACAGTAGAGTCTCGAAAATCCGAGGTAATTGGGGCTCATGCCACCTCGGATTACTGAAAACTCGGATTATCCGGAAAAAATTCTTAACAGTAGAAACGTAACATTTTTCGATCATCATTAGTAAGATAAACTTAATTTCAAGTCGTTTTACATATCAAGTTATTATTTCCAAAGCATATCTTAATATATCTCTAGTAGTTAAAGGATATTTCGTGACACTTGATGAATGTCTTTGACACCAACCTCTCAATACTTTTTGTACTACTTTATTATGAGTACAAAAGAAAATTTTCTAATAGCAAAAGGTTCTAATTTTCGGATTTTAATTTCAAATTATCTTTTTAGCTATTGAAGATAGACCTTAAAATGCCAATAAAGAGCCTCGGATTAAGCGGAACCTCGGACTTTTGAGACTAGAATTTTCGAGACTCTACTGTATAGGGTGAGTTCTGGTAAGTGCGTACCCTTTTTTTCAAAGTTCATGTTCTCAAGGATGCTGCTCTGTTGAAAAATCTTGTACACTTACAATTTTTTTTAGTTTTCTTTCCAGATCCTTTACAAAGATTTTCAAGCATATAATATGTCAAATAAACCATAAGCATAGGTTTTGTGACCTAGTTTATGACACCTATTCTAAGGTACGCACTTTCCCTACCTAGCGGGGTAAGTGCGTCCACCTTAAATTATGTGAATATGAGCAGGAAAAAACTTCTGGCACATATTAAATATGTTAGGTAGTTGCCTTGGGATAATTCCTAATACTAGAGATCAGTACTTGCTTGCATGGCTGAAACGTAATCAGTGATATTCCACGTGTCTTGCGAACATCTGTGATTTGAAGATTGAGAGAATTGTGTTTGTGATTCTTCCTCTGTCCTTTTAATAAGACCAAGTGAGCAAATGTAAGCTGTTTTTATTTAGTAATAATCACTTATAGTATACATAGTTTATTTTGGTTTAATACATTAACCAGTCTGTGTTTAAGCCAGGGTTCGCACTTAATACCCCTTCTTCAATGTAAGATGAGACATGTGCGTCCAATAACGTTGCTGTAAGTGCGTACCCTTGTGATTTTCTTTAATTCTATTTGTATGGTAGATCGTTAGGTGACCTGAGTGAACAATTCGCTTTTTTTCTTTTTTTTTTATAATAAATACGGTTTTAAAATATTTTTCTTATTAGAATCAGCAGCAGTAAGAAAAAACACAAAATAAAGAGCAATAAATAAATAAATAAATAATAATAATAATAATTGATCATGATATGATACTTGTACTTCTTTTTTCCTTGTACGTTGAAATAGTTTTTCACAAGGTGTTTTTAATTTTCTTAAATATGATTTTTTCATTACTCCACCTTCGCTTTTTGAATCAGTTGGTTCCTTATTTAGTGTTTCACTTAATTTCATTGCTTCATTTGTCATTCTGGTTTAAATTAAGAATAGCTTATGATCGCTATTTTCAACGAAAAATTTACTAACTGATATCTAAAAGCCAATATATTTCAGAGGTAATGAATAAATTTGAAATCTTATGCCGCATTCAATGCAAATATAAATACTTGATGGAAATTACGTCGGATTTATAATCGGCTTATAACAGAGTTATAAGCAAAATTAAAGATGAATTACGATAGTCGGATTTTCCACGTAATGGTACACACTTGCCTCATCATAATGATACGCATTTGCTCCGCATAATAGTACGCATATGCCTCTTGATAGTGGTACGCACTTGCCCCATCATAAAGGTACGCACTTACCCCCACCTTACTTTAAAGAAAGGGAAAGTGCGTACCGTCATATAAACAAATTTTAGTTAGAGTATTTGATCAAAATACCCCATGTATATTATTAGTAGCTATTACTCAAAAGAAACAACTTGCATTTCTTGACTTCAATTGCTTGGTATGACTACAAGAGAAACTGAAACAAAACCTTCTCAATCTTTACTTCAGAGTTTTTTTGAAGACATTTAAGTTGTCTCTGATTGTGTTTCGTCTATTGAATCCTGACCTGAATTCTACCTATTGAAATTATCATTAGACAGTTATCTAACATAGTCGATGTGTTGCAGAAGCCATTTCAGGACAGTATTCATTAAATTCCCAGTGGACGCACTTACCCCGTGGACGCACTTACCAGAACTCACCCTATAAAAAAAAAGCCTAAAAGTTTCCCGCAATATCAAAACAGAACGAAAAATCTGAAACTGAAAATCACATTACATATCTTTTAATTCCAAACTTTTCTCTGATAATTCTACATCTAAAGAACTTATTACAATTTCTTTTTCACTTAGTGTTTTTCTTAGTTCATGGGATTGCATAAACAAGTTAATGTCCTTAGTTTTTTTGGCCTCAGCTGCCTACTGATTAGCTTTTCATTTGACTCCATTATGACTTTTTGAAGAAACATTTCCTTCGTTTTTAAAAAAATTACTTCTTCCTCTAATGCTTTTCGTTAAAAAGAATAAAAAATCAAGTTACTTTTCATATGAATTTTGAGTGCCGATTCTCCCATGCTAGAAATATCCAATTGCGTCATACACATTCGGCAGTAAGCTTTACGAGGATCTTTATCCATCTCAATCTAGTTTTTATATTCTTCCCGCTCCAGCCACAGTTTATTAAATATGCATTTTCCAGGCATGTTAAAGCTAAAAATTGACAATCACGACCAAACCGATAACATTTCATGTTGATCACTACAAACATGTGGGAGAGTAATTTCCAAGTGCAAGTTCAGGACGCGAGTGCGAGATCGGAACAAAGGGGCGCTTCTCAGGAGGGGTGAGAGTGTTTACTCCTTAGACCACTCGGTGGGGGGGAAGCATCATGTGGGAAGATATAAGCGTTCGGCTAACGTAGCTCAGTTTCTTATCAGTTGTTTAAATTTGACCTATTGTGTTCCTGGTATGGTATTATGTGTATATTGTGTATTTGGCACCTGCATCGATGGATATGGATTCCTAGAACAGGAGCGGAGCTGCCACCCCCCCCCCTCTTAATTCTGAATAGAGTTCCCGGAACGAAGTGCGGCTGAAGCGGAAATATCGCACTTGCAACCCTGCAGTGTAGAAATCGCTCTAATCGAAAAACGGCAATCTGAGTTTTTGAAATAAGGGCAGAGTAAAAATAAGGACTTTCAAGGACTTGGGACATTAAAATAAGGACTTTTAAGCACTTTCAAGGCTAAATAAAAAAATAAGGACTTATAAGGACTTTCAAGAACCCGTACGAACCCTGAAGCATAATATCCTATAAAAAATCTGTCATTTTTTCTGAAGAACACAAAAAGTGTACAAAGTAGTCTGAAATAAATTCAATACTCTTGTACGGTACAGCCTGATTTCTTGTGTGATCTTTGTTGTAGTACCCAACAATTGGGCGTAAGGTAGCCATACTCTTGTGGGTCAGATTGCAAAATAAACAAGTAGCTTTCCGCAAAGTCACATGTTACTGCAGCTTAATTTTCTCCCAATGTTGACTTCCTTTCAGAAAAAAAACTCATGTATTTTTTAATGTACTAACTTTTAAATGCTCTATTACTGTGGAGCACCCCCTAACTCCCCAGAAATGAGACTCCCTCGAACAGAAAAAGGACCCACTATAAACTCCCTTAAATATCTTAATTGCAATCTTTCTCCCCACCCACCATGTGGAGGGGGGGGGGGGACAGACAATCCTTCTGATCAAGCTAATAGGAATGAAGATATTAAAAGTAGAAACAATTTTTCCCAGGAGTACCACCTTGTTTTTATTCATGCTGTAATCATGGTGTATACTTGAATTACTTTTTAACAGAACAAATGCTAGAAATAAAGCAATTTGAAAGAGAAAATTTTATTTC
>JAXGGA010015268.1:0-25000 GCA_038373865.1 Uloborus plumipes
CCCCTCCTTTTGCAACCCCCCTCACTTTTAACACAAAGGGGGCGTTGGAAAAATTTGCACTCCTAAAGGGGGCGTTAGCCGTGAAAAGGTTGAGAACCACTGGTGTACTGTACTGTAGTAAAAGATCATGCCTATCGAGCAAGAACAGAGCTTTATGATCAGCATATTTGTGTATCCTCCATAATGACGTCATTAGTACAGGCTTGAGCATTTCTCCTGCCTTCCAAGTTTTTCTTGTAGCATGTAGCGTATCTAACTATGACTGTGACCACCTTGAGACGTACCGTTCTGTTCCGTGTTCTGTCAGAACAGAAATATTTCTCCTTGTCTATTTATCGAACTGTGTTAAATTATCACTTCATGTTGTTATTTTAAGCCTCTTGTCAGTGAAATAGTAACTCATTAGGTAATATGATCTTTTTTTCTGTTTACAAAACTGCATACAATTTCGATATTTGACAGCTTACAAATGTTGAACTTGTACTAAAATTTTTGATGTGATGATGATTGTAAAATTACTTTAGGTCTGTGGTGCTTGATTTTAAGAAACTTATTGGTGCTTATTTTAAGAAGATTATTTCACATCTCCTTAGTATGTACGCACTTTAAATTGTGCTGATGTTCGTACAGGAACTTGTTCTATCGATTCTAATGTATCGTTACTCGACAGAATAGTTTTGTCTTCTTGCTGTTCGTGTGTGATGTAAACTTATTTTATTGAACTGAAAATTGTTGTTAATCAGACTTTTAATGTTAAAGACATTAGTATTTCAGCGCTTAGTGGCTCAAGGTATATTGTAGAGGTGAATTAAAAGAGGTAGAGGATGAAGATGATATTTGTTTGAATTTTAGAGTGATCATGTAGATAGTGCTATTTTATCAGCATTTTAATTTTCAAGATATTGGTAATTCAGCACTTAGTTGCTCAAGGTGATCATGTAGATAGTGCTTTTTTAATAAGCTAGTGGAACAAGGGGCTATGTGATATTTTTTTCCATTTTGAAATGATCAAGTTGTGGTTTTTTACTGAGACTCCATTTAGGGGGGAAAGGATACTTAAAGTAAATTATATCAAAAACTGCTCTCACATCTGTATCTCAGTGCCAGAACGACGTAAGTCTAAAAATAACAATTTTCACTTTATTACGGCATTGTATGTAGAATTGTGTTCTGCATCGATGCATGACAGTGTTATTCTATAAAAGAAATTTCTTCGCTATCATTTTGAGCATTAAAATAGCCTTCTTAGCATGCATTAAACAATCTTTTTCTTTGTCTCCTCAAAAGTAACTGAAATGGACTTACTTTAGTCTGGCTCTGAGGTACGGGTATATGCAGGGTGTCCGCGCATATGGAAAGTCAGGGAAAGTCATGGATTTCAAATATGATCGAAATTGGTCATGGAAAGTCATGGATTTCAGCGAAAAATGTCCAAAAGTCATGGAAACTGACTGTTTATCATGGATTTTAGCGCTCCGGACCGATTGAAAATTTTCCCGCGATCTCGGAAGAACGAAAACACTTCCGCCATCATTCTACTTCATTATTGGGTGCAATCTGATTTGTCAATTACAATTTCCAACAAGTTGCATTGTGTTGACCAATCAGATGAATTCTCAACGTTAAAACCGTGAGTGGCGAATTTTGTGTAACTGCGCATGTGCGCGGACTCCGTCATCTGACTGAAGCGAGACAAGCGCTTCTATCCCGGGATAGGAATTTTACTTAAGTCGCATCGGATTGGATGGCACGAGCACGTGACCTCGTGATGCATTCTGTTTGTTTTGTTGACCGCACGAAGAAGGTTGAGGATTACGCGGTTTGACGTGATAGTAATTTCATGCAGATTTATGGATTGTGTAACTTTTGATTATGTGTGTAATTGAATTAAAAATTTGAGTTTAATATGTAAGCATTTGAACAAAATTTAAAGTATTTATACTTTAATACAGTGGACTTTCTAAAATCTATTCAGCTTGGAATCAAACGAATTGCTGACTTCAGGAACTTCAGGTCACTGATTTGTTTACATTTTTCTTATGTTAAATTGCAAAAGAACGAAATCATTTTTAAAAATACTCTTTTCAAAGATATGTAGCAGTCAATATTAATTTTAGCGCGCAAGATTTCTTGTAACATTTTAATTTATGCTTTTCTATTTATATTTAAGTAAGTCTTGTTTACTGGAGTTTTCCAATACTGATTCACGTTTTTATTTTTTATTGTACTGTTATATTACTACGTAGTTCCAGACAAAGGTTTGCATAAAATCTAAATATTGAAATAAAACTTTGTCAAAATTAATAAAAGGTACATTAGAGTCCGGGTTATCTACTATAAACAGAGAACAGTGGAAAATATAGAGGGTTATATTAATGAAGTATTGAAAAACACTGAAATAAAACTTGTGACTAGGGCTCATAATTTCGGGGGTCATTCCCCCTCACCGTCTTTTAGAGGTTAATGTATTTTCATGAAAGTGGATGTGGTTTTCCAGTTGCTGTGTTTCATGGTAAGAATTGTTTTTTTGTTACAGTGCCTAATTATCATACCCCCTATCATATTCATATTTCTTTATTTTAACAGCTGTATATAAATAGTGTATTAAATAAACACATGTAATATTTTGTTAACAAACGTCTTTAACAACAATGGTTCTGGTTATGAGAGTTTCAAAGTATGTGTTCCTTTTTTTTTGTTTATAGCATGTGATGCTTATTCATTTTTATATTTCATACTGCAGTTTTGCGGGATACTAAGTTATTTTGGCTTTTAAATGTTGCTACATCCTTGTAGGTACTCATTTTTTTAATCAAAAAATTGTTGCACGTGATCTTTCAAATATATTTTGTTAAATTATTTTTTTAATTCGCATTGCAGAGAACAAGAATATTTTTTAAAAGCAAATGTACACTGTCTTACACTCTATATTGATATTTATGCTCTATTTTGATGTCAGTGTCAAATGAAATAGTTAAAATAGTAAGTCATGGAAAATAGTTCGCAAAAGTCATGGAAAGTCAGGGAAAGTCATGGAATTGAAAAGTCCAGGTTGAGCAGATACCCTGTATATGTGAATATATTAATGTCCCTTATTAGGGAGGAGGGGGAATTGCCCGTTCCCCGAAATGATGGACATGGATGACCTTGAATTTAATGTGCTTGTTTTGTGGGATCAACTAAGTTGACTGCTTACATAGGTTTTTGAACTTGGTTTCATAGGACCATATAAAATGACCAGCTTAACCCCTTCCCGGCTTATCCCGAGCTGGACTCGGGCAAGCGAAATGTTCCATTCTGGCTCATCCCGAGTGTAGCTCGGGCACGGTGAAAATTAACACTACACAACCAGTCTTTCAAGAATTATTTCACATGTCCCTTTTATGGTTTCTGATGCTTTTATTTACTATTGTTGCTACTAGATAACATAACTATACAGTGTTTTGAGCAGTAGATTTAAGATAAGAGTAGTCGCCAAATAAGAGTAGTCGCCAAGAGTAGTATAATGATTTCTGCCATACAGAAAGCCAACTTTACAGGTAAATACTCATTTATTTAAATAGATATTTTTGCATTTCTTTTTAGGAAATATTGCATGCGAATGATGCTATTATGTTTAAAAAGATATGTATGTATGAAAATAAGCATAAAAAAAATTGACATTTTTTGATCCGTAATCCCGAAATAAAATGAGCCTGGAAGGGGTTAAGATAGCACAAGACAGCAAAGGTGCTGCAAAATTTAAAAACCTTTGGCTTTAAGTGGAAATGCATCAAACGTAAATTAGCCAACGGAGCGGTAAAACTTTATTCCACCAATTGATCAGTTGCTGATTAATGCTAATGAATGTTAGCAGTTTTATCAATAATTCTTTTTTTTATGTTTTCAACTTTTAGAATTAGTTAATTGTATATTTCTGTGAGAGTACTTACATTTTCTGTCAACTATTTTCATAAAAGCAAATGTTGCAATAGATCAGGGATGTATAATCTATGGCCAGGGCCGTCGCGAAGCACGTTCGGTTGGGGGGGTGTTGAGATTAAATTTGCCGACCAATTTCCAACGTTTTGCCGACTTATATGAGTGAATTTTGATCCGTGATTTTCAAACCAATGGGCTCCATAAAGCGAGTAAATTGAGGGTGTTAAGTTTCAAAAAAAAAAAAGAACAGTGAAAAAAAAAAAAAGGCATGATGCATTATGAATGCACATCAATTTCACGACATTAACACTGGTTCATCAACCATGTTGCTCTGAAAATTTCTAAAAAATATAGGATATAACTTCGCTTGCACACCCTGGCTTTTAAGACTATGCAGAGTTGTCGGACGTCATTTTAGACAAAAATAAAAAGCTTTTTTTGTTAAGACGCAATTTCAAGTTCTTTCTGTAAGAGCATTAGGAACTTGTTTGATTTGTGGACGCTCTTCTACAAAGTTTCGAAATAGAAGCTCTAAAAACGCATTTTTGAATGTACATGGAAAGTTTTTTGATATTGACGTCCTAAAATGCAATTTAGGACTACATGCTGACGCGTTAGGGGAGGAGGTGGTTACTATCTTCCGGATGTGTGTGTGTGTGTGTGTGTGTGTGTGTGTGTGTATTATTATGTTTTTTTATTAGCGATGACAAATTGCTATATATTTTCTTTTTGGACCTCAAATTGCAAGCAGTTCCTCTTTTAAATTGGCAGTTTTCCAGGTTTCTAGATCACCATTTTTTGCCTAGCTAATCTATCATACAGGATTTTTTATGCTAGTCGTAGTGGCGCCATCTTTTAATTTACTTGGCAATCGATCTGGCTAGCACCAATTTGGCTAATATTACAAAAAAAAAGCCTAAATTTGCATTTCTGTTGCCAATTTGGAAAATTTCTCTGTGGGCCTGTGGAAAGCCTTGGATCTCAACACCAGTGTTTCTTTCAGACATCTTTCCGGGGGCACTGCACTCCCGGAGAAAGTCAACTGCCCCCCCCCCCCATGAGAAATCTCAGTTTGTACTAGCACATATACACACAAAAGAATAACAAAAGAAATAAATCAATAAGTGAAAATAATCAATAAATAAACAAGTTAAAAAATAAATAAAAGCTTTAAAACATATATCGTATTTGTGTGTGTGTGTGGGGGGGGGGTAATCAAAGGTGGCCTGCAATTGTATCTTAGGACCAGGTCCTGATTACTGAATAGGCCAACTAGGCCGCGGCCTAGGGCCCCCACAATTTAGGGGCCCCCAAATGGCTAAAATTGTTGTAGTCAATGCCTAAATTTGTTTTATCCCATGCTTAAAATTGAAAAGATTCATTATGGGAGGTCCAAAAGAAGTATTTGGCCTAGGGCCCCGTGATATCTTAATCAGGCCCTGCTTAGGACATCAGTTTCAGAAAAATACCGGAAAAGAATTTGCAAACCTTATCCTTTTTCCATTGACATCAAAAATCGCCTACAGTTGCGCCTTTTGTTTTAAAAGTGGGAGGGAGGATTTAAATTTCAAAACACTTCCAGCGAGAGTACTGAATTGCATTAATATTCATAATGTTATAAAAGTGTCTAGAATTGCGTTTTTAGAACTTCAATTTTTTTAAATTTAAAAATTCTAATTTTTATCAAAGATGGTTTATACTGCAAATTTGGAAAATTATGGGATACGGAAGTCCGTGGACATTATCCTTTCCCTTATCGATCACAAAAGGACTTACTATTGCGATTCCAGGATTTCAATCTCAAAAATTTTAAAAGGTAAAGTCCTAAACCCACCCCTTTCTCTGATGGCAACAAAAAGCACTAAAATTGTGTTTTAATGTTTCAATTTCAAAAACTTTTCCGGGTTAGAGTTCCGAACTCGAACCCTAACGTCATCAGAGACGGCTTACATTCTCCTTTTCAGGAGTTCAATTTCAGAAAAGTTTCAAGAGTTTCACAGACCACATTTATCTCCCCTATCTAATCAAACATAGCTTACAATTTCGCGTTTAGAACTCAAATTTCGACTTCATTTTCTTGAAGAGAGTTTCAAAACCTGTCCCTTTCTCAACTTCATCACACATACCAACAATTGCGTTTTTAGGCCTTCAGTTAAATGTGGCAATTTCAGCAAAAAAATGTGGGGATAATTCGTGACCCTCTCCCCCTAGTTAGGGGCCTTACCTTAAATATCATCTCAGATGACCTATAATTGCGTATTTAGAGCTCCAATATTGAAATATTTTGAGGGTGGTGTCTTGAACTTCATCCCTTACCGAACGTCATCAACGAACCTATACATTTGTGTATTTTGGGCTTCAAGTTGGGAATTTTTCTGGGGGAATGCCTCAGGATTCCCCTTAGTGTTTTTTAATATCTAACAATTTTTTTTTTTTTTTTTGGGAACAAACAAGTTTTTGGAGTTTCAGTTTCGAAAAATTACCGGGCGGAAAACTAAGTTTTTTAAACATTTATTGCCTCTCCGATGGGAATGGTGGCCAGGAAAATTTATTTAGGGAGGGGTCTAAATAATCATTAAGATAAATTTACGAATTGATGTTACAAAAGAGAAATTTTTTTATAAAAGAAAGCGATTTTTTATTAAATAAGAAATTTTTAAATTATTTCGGAGAGGAGGAGAGGTTGTCAACATCCACTCCCTTTAATACGTCCTTGGCAACTGCGGATCCAGCTTTGGTGGAGGTCACTGTCCAAAAAGGAGGGGGGGGGAAGTAAAATTTTAAGGGTCAAATGGGGGAGAGTTGACCAAATTTATCGAAATCCAGCTAGCTTTTGTTTTTGGAGGAGATCAATGTAAGAAAGGGGGGGGGAGGAAGGCAAAACTACAATTTTAGATCTCAAATTTAGTGGGAGAGGGGCAGACTTATCGAAAAAAGTCTCCGAAATTCAGTTTTACGCTATTTTTGCCCCCCCCCCCCGACCCGCTGGATTCGCGCCTATCTTTGTGCCCCTATGGATTCTCAAAGTGCCCCCCCCCCCCCCGCCGGAGCTAAATGTCTGAAAGAAACACTGCTCAACATTTCCTACACTATTGAAGATTGGCCAAACAGCGTTTTTTAAGACTTATGTTTTCAAAATATTCCGAAATAACCCTGATCATATTGGGGAATACTAAAAAATCTGCTTTATTAATATTATCTGAGTGAGGGCTTCCTTGAACAAATTAAAAAAAAGAAATCGTTACAGAAAAGTATTAAAAAATATTACTGCTATTATATTTGCTTTTCCGGGGGCTTAGTCCCCTAAATGTAAAATTCTAACTCCGTTCATGCCCTCTGAATCTGACACGAGTTTTTAATTTCAATTTCCTGTATTTTTTTTATTACAGAATTAAACAGCAAAATAGTTAGAATACAGCTGACTTTTGTACATTTCGAACATGGCAGAAATAAAACTTATTGAATAAAAATTATTTAAGTTTCTTAGCTATCTCAACCCTTTGTTATCGGAAGAAAATAGAAAATTAAAAATTTCATAAAAAGACCCTTTTGGGGCACAAATAAATACCATAATAACAAATAAATATGGGCATAAATAAATGTGGGGCAAAGTGAAACGATAAAATATTTTCAGTTTGCAGCGCCACTTATCAAGCAATCTTTTAACTGAGTTCCTGAACAAATAGTTGATTCCTGACAAGAAATAAGTAGTTCTAAAGATTAACGAAAAAAATTATACAAGTTATTTTCGAAATTAGATACACCTTTTGTAATAATCGTGGTTTTTCGAAAACATTTTTCGTTAGTATAAAATGATAAAATTCTTGTAATTATAATTTTGAGCACTAGTTGAGGTCTCCTAATGTCCAGTGCAGTACTAATTTAGTTCATGTTTAAAATGTTTTGATTTTAAATGCTTGATGCAATGTGTAAAATGCACGTCGAGCAAAGTGGATGGGACAAACTGAAATAGTAGTTCATTTCGTTTTCTTAGGCATTCATTTATGAAATCACGAAAGTATTTTCTCCTTTATTAATTAATTCATTTACATTCTTATACTTAATTATTCGCTTATTTACGCATCCACTCATTTACATTCCTATGCTTAATTACTCGCTTATTTACGCATCCATTCATTTATTTTCTTATGGATTCTCTATTTTATTCACTCATTTATTTTTTCCATATATTAATTTATTCACTTATTTATTTTTCTCATACATTAATTAATTCACTTTTTTATACAATCGTTTATTTTTCATTAACAATTCATTTTTTCGTTTATTTACGCATTAATTTGACGAAAATTACTGTTAATTACTGAATAGGAAGCTTTACTTATTTATTTTTTTATTTTTCCATAGTATAGCAGCGGCTTAAAGGGGTTGATCACGTTCTACACAAGGCTGCTATAGTGCTATATCTTAGCCTTAAACTGTAGCTAAGCGCAATAAATAATTTTCTACTAAACGTATAAGTAGCCCATCATCTCATCTCTAATTTAAATGAAAACAGATTTCATAAGAATATTTACAATTACGTAAAAAAAAATGTTTCTATAATTATTCCAATCAAACACAAACGACAAGTCAATTTTAGTTGGACAAAGTTCAAACTCTTAGTACTAATTAAATATCCAAACACATACAAATTCTGCAATCCAAAGAAATCAATCACTTATTATCAGGTTTCTTATTTTAAAACATACCTCAAAAATCTAAACCTTGACGCTCCCTGACTTGTTTTTCTTTCTTCTTTGGGGTGATGAAAGTGGAAGTATGCATTTTTGTAGGCTAATCCGGAAAACGAAAAGCAAAAAAGCAAGTTGTCCTAGCCGATTCCTCTTTTCTTTCTTTCTTTGTGACGGTCTTGGTCGAAGCTTTTTGTCTCTTTTCGCGCCAAAAGGAGGAGGAAAAAGGTCCTCGAGCGACACCACCGAAATCTCTAGGCCCCGGGATTCTTCCATGAACGCATCCCCCAACAACGAATGAATCATGCAATGAAGACGAAAGAATCAGCTAAGATCCCAAGACCCCCCCAGCTAAAAAGATTCACTGACCAGACAAAGAGCAGAGCAGAAGCGAAGCGTCCGTTGTCATTATTCGATTACTTTCGACGATCTTTACTTTCTTTTTCTTTTCACATTTTTGTACAACTTCAATGTAAGATATTTAGGAAATTGCGATCTGAGAGTTAATTTATTATATTCCTATTAAAAGCTTATGCATTAGGGTGTATCGAAAAAAACTTTTTTTCGAAATTCAATTTACTAAGTTGATAAAAAGTTGTCCCTACCTACCCACATATTCCACAAAAAATTTCAGTCTAATCAGAAATTGTTTAGGTGTTCCGCACGAGGCCTGAAGTTTGTGAATTTCTTCAGAATTTGATTTTTTTTTTCTATTTTTTTTTTAATATTAAGAATAAATGTTAAAAATAATTCAAGTTGAAAAATGTACACCGCAAAGTCGGAGGACAACATTGGGTTTGAAAAAAAGTATATTAATCAACATTTAAATCTCCCACATTTATTCTGAACTTACATAATTTTCACCAAAACTAGCATTTTACAAGGCCATGCAGCTTGGTTAAAAACTTGTTTATGAATGTGGAATCTAACTGAATTAACACTTGAAACTGGGATTCATCTGTGATTTAATGTGTGAGTAAAAAGTAAAATAATATAAACTATAAACGGATCTAAGCCCCTCGTCACAAAGTGCCCGCGTTCTATCGGGGCCCCCGTCATGGTAAACGAAGTACAACTTCGCTAGCGTAGCTGCTTTAGGATGAGGGGGGTGTTTATGTAGAGTTTGTGGGAGTATGGGAGAATGTTTGGAAATGTTTGTTTGGGTGAGGATGGGATAGTGGTGTGTTTTTTTTTGGAGTGGGTTTTTTATGTTATAGTGAGGGGTGGATATATGGTTATACGGGTTTGATTTAGTGATGGTGTTAGGAATTTCTGAAGGTTTTAAAGATACTACGAAGCGTGGGTATGTTGTCTTCATTGTAATGAATTACCACTTGAAAGTTAAGGGGGCTCTTGATAGACCGACTACTGGACAAAATTCTTTTAGTTGAACTATTGGAGAATTCTAACAATATTGGTAAGATCTACCAGTCATGAACTTCAAGAAAATAGAACGCTTTTTACCAGAAGTTGATGTCAAAGAATTGAGTCAAAAATAATTATGGGATGTGTCAAAAGCTGTAATGTCTGGCAAATATTCTTAAAATTTAGCAGAAAGGAACCCTGCAAACTTTTCCCATGCAAGATGGCTCGCGATGGCAAAGTTTTGAGGCTTATACATCGCAGGTAGTGATCCAAGTTCAGAGTTAAATAAACTAGCATAATTTATAATAAAGGTTTATGCTCTCTGCTTTTTCACAATCGAATCTCAGCATAAAATTATTCATGCATTTAAGCATTTTTTTAAGACCATAGATTGCAACAAGTATTTGGATTCAAATCTCCAAAATGTTATCCATTCCACATTGTAAAGAAGCTCATCTTGCATGGGAAAAGCTTGCAGGGTTCCTTTCTGCTACATTTTGAGAACATTTGCCAGACATTACAGCTTTTGACACATCCCATAAGTATTTTTGAATCAATTCTTTCCCAAGTAGCACACTTCGTTTTTTAAAGGTTGTAAAATAGTTATTAACGTTGTATTAACCACCACCTCCTCCACACCAACACCCCCCCGCTCCCCACAAGACCCCCCACCCACAAACGCAGCCACACCCCCAGAGAACCACGCCCAGCACGCACAACCCCCCCCCCAATACCACACGTCCCCCCCCCCACTCAACACACCCTACCCCCACACGCACTCCAAGCCGCCAACGATAACCCCCCCAACCCAAAGCAACACCCCCCCACCCAACTACTCAAGATATACTGATCAACCGTTAGCCCCGTCACCAATCCCCTACCCCCTAAACCGCAACAAAGACCCACCAAATACTCCACCAACCTAATAAACCCCTCGACTCCCAATCCCGAACCCGCCCGTCAAACTTCACTCCACCCCAAAACCCGCTAACAACCCCCAAAAAAAACCCTACACAAACCCAATTCCCTACAAAAAAACCCAACTAAAAACCAAGCAACAATCCCCACTAAAAAACCCACACCTCACCCATAAACACAAACCCTGCTACCCCCCCAACAACCAGCAAAACCCCTAGCCCCTACCCAGCCCCATCACCCCCCCCCCCCACCCCTCGCCCCCACACAGCCCACTCACACCATACTAACCCCCTCAAACCCCACTCCCCCAAGAAACTCCCACCCACACGCCACACCCCACACCTATATCCCCCCGCACACCACCCCCAACCAACCCATACAACACACCCCTCCCCCACGCCATGCAGCACCCACCCCTCAAACCGCCCGCATATCCCCGGACTCAGCAGCCCCCCCCCAAAGCCCCCCCTCGCCAACCATCCCTGCACCCCTACCTCAAGCCGACTCCACTCCGCAACTCACCACCTCCATCCCCCCCCGCAACAAACCCCCCCCGTCCACCCCCACCCCCCATACCTTAGACCACCCACCCTACCCACCAACCAAACGCTCCAACCCACCACACGCGCCGCCCCTCACCGCCCAGACCCCAGCACACACCACTAACACCATTACGCCGCACCCTCACACCCGACCCCTCTGCCCACAAGCCCCTCACCCACCCACTCCAACCCCGCATCACCACGTCCCCCCCAAACCGCAAAAACCACCCCTCCCCATCCCCCACCTAAGGCTCACCGACCCCCATCACGAACTACACCGCAACGCGCAATACCCCCCACACCACCCCCCCGCACCCAACCCGAACCAAAAACAACGCCTTAACAACCCACCCACCCCCCACACCCACCCGCCACTCCCCAGCCCCCCCCTCACCCTCCCAACCCCCCCACTCAACCCCACACTCCCACCCCCTCAATACCCCACGCACATACGCAAAACCACACAAACTGACCCACACCCCCTCCGCCACTTACCAACCCGACCCCACCCCCACACCGCCACCTAACCCCCCGCCAATCCCCCGCCCCCCCCCACCCCATAATCACCACGCAATCCCACCAAACCACACACCCCCAAACCCCCAACCTCACCCACCCCCCAACCCACCGCCCCAACACCCACCCTCACACCCCCAAACCCCAACAACGCACCAGCGCCCCCACAATCAACTACCACCCCCACACCACCACCACACCCACTCACACACAAACCCCACACCACCCACCTCGAACTCCCCCACCCCAACCCCCAACACACTACCACTATCACCGCACCACTCCCCCCAATACCCACCACCACCCCCACAAAACTTACCCCCACCCACACCCCCACCACCACCAAACACACCCCACACCCCACCCATACCCACCCCCCACAAACACCAACCACCCACCCCCAACCACAAACCCCACCACCCACCCCCCCCCACCAAAACACCACAAAATCCCACCCAACCACCCCCCACCAACCCCCCACAACCCCCCCCCCACACCACACACCACACCAACACCACCCCACACAACAACCCACAACCCCACCAAACCACCCCCCCACCCACAACCCACAACCAACCCACCCAAACACACCCACCCCCCACCCCCCACCCAAACCCCCCCCCACCACCAAACCCACCCCACCAACCCACCAACCCCCCCACACACCCAACAAACAACCACCCCCCACACCCACCCCAACCCACCCCACCACACCACCACAAACCCCCCCAACAACCCCACCAACCACCACACCTCCCCCCCCACCCCCACCCCCACAACCCCCACACCCACAACCACCCCACACACCCCCCCACCACCACACCACCACCCCCTCCAACACCCAACCCCACCCCACCCCCACCACACCCCACAACCACCACCCACCCCACCCCCACCAACCCACCCCCCACCACCCCCACCCCCCACCCAACCCCCACCCCACCACACACCCCCCACCCCCACCCAACCACCCCCCCACACACCCCCACCCACCCCCACACCACCCCCACCCCACCCACACCCCCCAACCACCCCCACCCCCCACCCCCACAAACCCACCACCCACCCACACACCCCCCCCCACCCCACCCCCAACACCACCCCCCACACCCACCACCCACACAACCCCCACCCCCACCACCCACACCCCCAACCCCACCCACACCCCCCACCACACCCCCCCCCACCACCACAAACCACCCCCCCCACCCCCCACCACACCCCACCCCACACCCCACCACCCCACACAACCACCCCCCCCCACCCCCACCCCCCCACCCACACCACCCCACCCCCACAAACCCCCCACCCCCACACCCCCCCCCACCCCCACACCCCCCCCACCCCACCCACCCAACCACCCCACCCACCACCCACCCCCACCCCAACACCCCACCCCACCCCCACCCACCACACCACCCCCCCCACCAACACCCCCACCCCCACACCCACACCACACCACCCCCACAACCCCACCCCACCCCCCACCACAACCACCCCCCAACCCCCACCACCCCCCCCCCCCCACCAACCCCCACCCCACCAACCCCCACCCCACCACCCACCACCCCACCCACCCACCCCCCACCCCCCACCACACCACACAACCCCCCCACCCCCCACACCCCCCACACCCCCACCCCCACCCCCCACAACCCCCCCAACCCCCACAACACCACACCACACCCCCACCCCACCAACCCACCCACCACCACCCCACACCACCACCCCCCACCCCCACACACCACCACCAACCACCCCCCCACACCCCAACACCCACCAACCCACCCCCCCCCCCCACCACCCACCCACACCAACCCACCCACCCACCCACCAACCACCCCCCCCCACCCCCCACCCCACCCCACAACCCACCCCCACCACCACCCACCACAACCCCACCCCCACACACCCACCCCACCCACAAACACCCAACCCCCACACCCAACACCCCACCCACCCCCACCCCCCCCAACCACCACCCCAACCCCCACCACACCCCCCACCCCCACACCACACCCAACACCACACCCCACCCCACAACCCACCCCCCACCCCACACACCCCACCCCCAACCACCCCACCCCCCCACACCACCCCCCAACCACACCACCCCCACACCCCAACCCCACACCCCCCCCCACACCACACCCACCCCCCCACACCCACACCCACCACACCCCCCACACCACACCCCACCCCCAACACCCCACCCCCCACCCACACCACCCCCCCCCACACCCCACCCACCCCACCCAACCACCAACCCACCCCCACCCCACCACACCACACCCCCCCCCACCCACCCACACACCACACCCACACCCCCCCCACCCCCCCCACCCAACCCCCCCCCCACCCACCCCACCCCACACCCCACCCCCCCACCACACCCCACCCACCACCCCACCCCACCCCCCCACCCACCACCCACACCACACCCCCCACCACCCCCACCCCCCACCCCCCCCCACCACCCCCCCCACACCCCCACACCCCCCCCCCAACCCCCCCCCCCCCCCCCCACCACACCCCACCCCACCCCCCACCCCCCCACCCACCCCCCCACCACCACACCCCCACCCCACCCCCACCCCCACCCCCCACCCCCCCCACCCACCCCCCACCCCCACCCCACCCCCCCACCCCCCCCCCCCCACCACCACACCCACCCCCCCCCACCACAACCCCCACCCACCACCCCCCCCCACCCCACCCACACCCCCCCAACCCCCCCCCACCCACCCCCACAACCACCACCACCACCCCCCCACACCCACCCCCAACACCCCCCCCACCCCCAACACCCACCCCCCACCCCCCACAACCACCCACCCACCCCCACCCCACACCCACCCCCACACCACCCACCCCACCACAACCCAACACCCCCACCACCCCACCCCCCCACCCAACCCCCCCACACCCCACCCACACCCCCACCCCCCCCACCCACACACCCCAACACCCACCCCCCACCCCCACCCCCACCACACCCCACCCCACCCCACCCCCCCACACCCCCACCCCCCCACCACCAACCCCCCCACCCCACCACCCCCACCCCACCCCCACCCCACACCCCCCACCCCCCCACCCCCCCCCCACAACACCCCCCCCCACCACCCCACCACCCACCCCCACACCCCACCCCCCACACCCACCCCCAACCACCCCACCCCCCACACCCCACCCCACCCCCCCACACCCACCCCCACCCCCCACACCCCCCACCAACCACCCCCCCCCCCACCCACCCCCAAACCCCCCACCCCCCCCACCCCCCCACCCACCCCAACACCCCCACCCACCCCCCCCACCACCCCCACCCCACCCACCACCCCCCCCCCCACCCACACCCCACCCCACCCAACCCCCCCCCCACCCCCCACCACACCCCCACCCCACCACCCCCCACCCCCCCACCCCCACCCACCACCCCCCCACCCCCAACCCCCCACCACCCCCACCCCCCACCCCCCACCCCCACCCCACCCCCACACCCCCCCACCCCCACCCCCCACCACCCACCCACCCCCCCACCACCCCCACCCCCCACCACCACCCCCCCCCCCACCCCCCCCCACCCAACCCCCCCACCCACCCACCCCCACCCCACCCCCCCACCCACCACCCCACCCACCCCCCCCCACCCCCCCCACCCCCCACCCCCCCCACCCCCCCCCCCCACCCCCACCCCACCACACCCCCCACCCCACCCCCCACCACCCCCCCCACCCCACCCACACCCCCCCCACCCACCCCCACCCCCACCCCCCCACACCACCCCACCCCCCACACCCCACCCCCACCACCCCCCCCACCCCCCCCACCCCCCACCCACACACACCCCCCCCACCCCCCACCCCCCACCACCCCACCCCCACCCCCCCCCACCACCCCCACCCCCCCCCAACCCCCCCCACCACCCCCCCACCCCCCCCCACCCCCACCCACCCCCCCCCCACCCCCCCCCCCACCCCCCACCCCCCCCCCCCACCCCACCCACCCCCCCCACCCCACCCACCACCCACCCCACCCCCACACCCCCCCCCCACCCCACCCCCCCCCCCCCCCACACCACCCCCCCACCACCCCACCCCCACCCCACCCCCCCCCACCCCACCCCCCAACCCACCCCACACCCCACCCCCCCCACCCCCCCCCCACCCCCCACCCCACCCCACCACCCCACCCACCCCCCCACCCCCCCCCCACCCCCCACCACCCACCCCCACCACCCCACCACCCCCCCACCCACACCCCCCCACACCCCACACCCCCCACCACACCCCCCCCACCCCCCCCCCACACCCACCCCCCACCACCCCCCCACCACCCCACCCCCCCCACCCACCCCCACCCCCCCACCCCACACCCCCCACCCCACCCCACCCCCCCACCCACCACCCCCCCCCCCACACCCCCCCCCCCACCACCCCCCACCCCCCACCACCCCACCCCCACCCCCCCACCCAACCCCACCCCCCACCCCCCCCCCCACCCCCACCCCCCACCACCCCCCACACCCCACCCCCAACCCCCCACCCCACCCCCCACCCCCCACCCCACCACCCCCACCACACCCCCCCCCCACCCCCCCCCCCACACACCCCCCACCCACACCCCCCCACCCCCCCACCCCCCCACCCCCACCACCACCCACCCACCCCCCCCACCCCACCCCCACCCCCACCCCCCCAACCCCCCCACCCCCCCCACCCCCCACCCCCCCCCACCACACACCCCCCCCCACCCACACCACCCACCCCCCCCCCCCACCCCCCACCCCCCACCAACCACCACCCACCCCCCCCCACCCCCCACCCCACCCACCCCCCCCCCCCACCCCACCACCCCCCCCACCCACCACCCCCACCCCCCACCACCCCCACCCCCCACCCACACACCCACCCCCCCCACCCACCCCCCCCACCCCCCCCACCCCCCACCACCCACCCCCCACCCCCCCCACCCCCCCACCCCCAACCCCCACCCCCACCACCACCCCCCCCACCACCCCCACCCACCCCCACCCACCCACCCCACCCACCCCACCCCCAACCCACCCCCACCCACCCCCCCCCCCACCCCACCCCCCCCCCCCCACCCCACCACCCCCCCACCCCACCCCCACCCCCCACCCCCACCACCCACCCCCCCCCCCCCCACCACCCCCCCCCACCCCCCCCACCCCCACACCCCCCCACCCCCACCCCACCACCCCCACCCACCCCCACACCCCCCCCCCCACCACCCCACCCCCCCACCCCCCCCCCACCCCCACCCCCCAACCCCCCCACCCCCCCACCACCCACACCCCACCCCCCCACCCCCACCCCCCACCCCCCCCACCCCCCCCCCACCCCCACCCCCCCCACCACCCCCACCCACCCCCCCCCCCCACCCCCCCACCACCCCCACCCCCCCCCCACACCCCCACCCCCCCACCCCCCCACCCCCACCACCCCCCACCCCCACCCCACCCCCCCCCCCCACCCACCCCCACCCACCCCACCCCCCCACCCCCCCCCCCCCCCCCCCCACCACCCCCCCACCCACCCACCCCCCCCCCACCCCCCCCCACCCACCCCCACCCACCACCCCCAACCACCCAACCCCACCCCAACACCCCACCCCCCCACCCACCCCCCCCACCCCCACACCACCCCCCACACCCCCCCACCACCCCCCACCACCCCCCACCCACCCACCACCACCCCCACCACCCCCCCCACCCCCCCCCCCCCCCACCCACCCCCCCACACCCCCCCCACCCCCCCCCACCCCCCCCAACCCCCCCCCACCCCCACCCCCCCCCACCCCCCCCCCCCACACCCCCCCCACCCCCCCACCCCCACCCACCCCCACCCCCACCCCCCCACCCACCCCACCCCCCCACCCCCACCCCCCCACCCCCCCACCCCCCACACCCCCCCCACCCCCACCCACCCCCCACCCCCCCCCCACCCCCCACCCACCCCCCCCACACCCCCACCCCCCACCCACCCCCCACACCCCCCCCCCCCCCCCACCCACCCCCACCACCCCCCCACCACACCCACCCCCCCCACCCCCCCCCCCCCACCCCACCCCCCCACCCCCCCCCACCCACCCCACACCCCCACCCCCCCCCCCCCACCCCACCCCCCCCCCACCCACCCCACCCCCCACCCCCACCCCACCCCCCACCCACACCCCCCCCCCACCACCCCCCCCCACCCCCCCCACCCCCACCCCCCACCCACCCCACCCCCCCCCCCCCCCACCCCCCCCCACCCCCCCCACCCCCCCCCCCCCACCCCCCCCCCCCACCCACCCCCCACCCCCCACCCCCCCCACCCCCACCCCCCCACCCCACCCCCCCCCCCCCCCCCACCCCCACCCCCCCCCCCACCCCCCCCCCCCCCCCCCCCACCCTCCCCACCCCCACCCCCCCCCCCACCCCCCCCACCCCCCCCCCCCCCCCCCACCCCCCCCCCCCCCCCCCCCCCCCCCCCACCACCCCCCACCACCCCCCCCCCCCCCCACCCCCCCCACCCCCACCCCACCCCCCCCCCACCCCACCCCCCACCCCCACCCCCCCCACCCCCCCCCCCCACCCCCCCCCCACCCCCCCCCCCCCCCCACCCCCCCCCCCCCACCCCCCACCCCCCCCCCCACCCCACCCCCCCCCCCCCCCACCCCCCCACCCCCCCACCCCCCCACCCCCCCCCACCCCCCCCACCCCCCCCACCCCCCCCCCCCCCCCCCCCACCACCCCCACCCCCACCCCCCCCACCCACCCCCCCCCCACCCACCACCCCCCCCCACCCCCCACCCCCCACCCCCCCCCCCCACCCACCCCCCCCACCCCCCCCCACCCACCCCCACCAACCCCCACCCACACCCCCCCCCACCCCCCCCCACACCCCCACCCCCACCCACCACCACAACCCAACCACCCACCACCCCACCCACACACACCCCCACCACCCACACCACACCCCACAACACCCCAACCCCCCCCCACCAAACCCCACCCACAACCCCCCCCACCCACACCCCCCACCCCAACCCCCCAACACCCACCCCCCCCACCCCCAACACACCACCACCACCCCCAACACCCCACCCACACCCCCCACCCCACACCCCCCCCCCCCCCCAACCACCCCACCCCCCCCACACACCCCCCACCCCCCACCCCCCACACCCACACCCCACCACCCACACACCCCCCCCACCCCACCCCCACACCCCCCCCCACCACCCCCACCACCACACACAACCACCCACCCCCAACCCACCCCACCCCCCCCACCCCACCCCCACCCCACCCCCCCCCCAACCCCACCACCCCCCACCCCCCCCACCACCACCCCCCCACCCCCCCACCCCACCCCCCCCAACCCCCCCCCCCACCACCCCCCACACCCCCAACCCCCCCACCCACCCCCACCAAACCCCACCCCCACCCCCCCACACCCCCACCCCAACCCCACCCCCACACCACCCCAACACCCCCACCCCCCACCACACCCCCACACACCACCCCCCCCCCACCCACAACCCCACCCCACACCAACACCCCCCCAACACCACCCCCACCCCCCCCACCACCCCCCCCACCCCCCCACAACCACCCACCCACCCACCCCCCCACCCAACCCCCCCCCAACCCACCCACCCCCCCCCCCCCCACCCCCCCACACACCCCCCCAACCCCCCCCCCCCACCCCACCCCACCAACCCCCACCCACCCCACCCACCCACCACCCCCACCCCCCCACCCCCCCCAACCACCCCCCCCCCACCCCCCCACCCCCCCCCCACACACCCACCACACACACCCACACCCACCCCCCCCCCCCACCCCCACCCACCCCCCCCCCCCCACACCCACCCCCACCCCCCCCCCACCCCACCACCCCCCCCCCACCCCCCACCCCCCCCCACCCCCCCCCACCCCCCAACCACCCCCCCCCCACCCCCCCCCCCACCCCCCACCCCCCCAACCCCCCCACACCCCCCCCCACCCCACCCCACCCCCCCCCCCACCCAACCACCCCCCCCCACCCCCCCCCACCCCCACCCCCCCCCCCCACCCCCCCCCACCCCCCACCCCCCCCCCACCCCCCCCCCCCACCCCCCCCAACCCCCCCACCCCCCACCCCCCACCCCACCCCCCCCACCCACACCCACCCCCCCCCCCACCCCACCCCCCACCCACCCCCCCCACCAACCCCCACCCCCCCACACCCCCCCCCACCCCACCCCCCCCACCCCACCCACCCCCCACCCCCACCCCCACACCCCCCCCCCCACCCCCCCACACCACCCCCCCCCACCCCCCCCACCCACCCCCCCACCCCCACACCCCCCCACCCCCCCCACCACCCCCCACACCCCCCACCCCCCACCCCACCCCCCCCCACCACCCCCCCCACCCCCCCCCCACCACCCCACCACCCCCCCCCCACCCACACCCCACCCACCCCCCCCACCCCCACCCCCCCCCCCCCCACCACCCCCCCCCCCACCCCCCCCCAACCCCCACCACCCACCCCCCCCCACCCCCCCCCACCCCCCCCCCACACCCCCCCCCACCCCCCCCCCAACCCCCCCCCCCCCCCCCACCCCCCACCCCCCCCACCACCCCCCACCACCCCCACCCCACCCCCCCCACCACCCACCCCCCACCCCCCCACCCCCCCCAACCCACCCCCCACCCCCCCACCCCCACCCCCCACACCACCCCCCACCCCCACCCCCCCCACCCCCCACCCCACCCCCCCCACCCCCACCCCCCCACCACCCCCCACCACCCCCCACCCCCCCACCCCACCCCACCCCCCCCACCACCCCCCCCCCACCCCCCCCACCCCACCCCACCCCCCACCCCCCACACCCCCCCCCCACACCCCCCCACCCCACCCCACCCCCCCCCCCCACCCACCACCCCCCACCACCCCACCCACCCCCACCCCCCACCACCCCCCCCCACCACCCCCCACCCCCCACCCACCCCCCCCCCCCCCACCCACCCCACCCCACACCCCCCCCCAACCCCCACCCCCCCCACCCACCCCCCCACCCCCCACCCCACCACACCCACCCCCCCCCCCCCCCCAACCCACCACCACCCCCCACCCCCCCCCCCCCCCACCCCCACCCCCCCAACACCACCCCCACCCCCCCACACCCCCCACCCCCACCCCCACCCACCCCCCCCCACCCACCCCCCCCACCCCCCCACACCCCCCCCACACCACCCCCCCCCACACCCACCCCCCCACCCACCCCACACCACACCCCCACCACCCCCCCCCACCCACCCCCACCCACACCCCCACCACCCACACCCCACCCCACCCCCCCACCCCCCCCCCACCACCCCCCACCCACCCCCCCCCCCACACCCCCCACCCCCACCCCCACCACCCCCCCACCCCCCCCAACCACCCCCACCCCCCACCCCCACCCCCACCCCCCAACCCCACACACCCCCCACACCCCCCCCCACCCACCCCCACCCCCCACCCCCCACCCCCACCCCCACCCACCCCAACCCCCACCCCCCCCCACCACCCCCCACCACCCCCCCCCCACCCCCACCCCCCCCCCCCACCCCCCCCCACCCCCCCCACCACACCCACCCCCCACACCACCCCACCCCCCCCACCCACACACCCCCCCACCCCCCACCACCCCACCCCCAACCCCCCCCCCCCACCCCCCCACCCCCCCAACACCCACCCCCACCCCCCCCCCACCACCCCCCCCACCCCACCACCCCCCCAACCCCCCACCCCCCACCCCCCCCCCCACCCCCACCCCACCACCCACCCCCCCCACCCCCACCCCCCACACCCCCCCCCCCACCCCACCCCCCCACCCCCACCCCCCCCACCCCCACCCCCCACCCCCACCCCCACCCACCCCCACCCCCCACACCACCCCCCCCCCACCACCCCCACCCACCCCCCCACCCCCCCCCCCACCCCCACCCCCCCCCACCCCACCCACCCCACCACCCACCCCCCCACCACCCCCCCCCACCCCCCCACACCACCCCACCCCCACCCCCCCCCACCCACCCCCCCCCACCCCCCACCCCCACCCCACCCCCCCCCCCCACCCCACCACCCCCCACCCCCACCCCCCACCCCCCACCCCACCACACACCCCCCCACCCCCCACCCCCACCCCCCCCCACCCCCCACCACCCCCCCCCCCCCCACCCCCCCACCCCCCCACCCCCCCCCCCCCCCACCCCCCACCCCCCCCCCCCACACCACCCCCACACCCCCACACACCCCCACCCACCCCCCCCCCACACCCACCCCACCCCCCCCCCCACCCCACCACCCCCACCCCCCACCCACCCCCCCACCCAACCACCCCCCCCCACCCCCCCACCCCCCCCCCCCCCCACCCCCACCCCCCCACCCCCCCCCACCCCCCCCCCCACCCCCCCACCCCCCCCCCCACCCCCCCCACCACCACACCCCCCCACCCCCACACCCACCCCCCACCCCCCCCCCCCCACCCCCCCCCCCACCCCCCCACCCCCCCCACCCACCCCCCACCCACCCCACCCCCCCCCCACCCCACCCACCCCCCCCCCCACCCCCCCCACCACCACCCCCCACCCCCACCCCCCACACCCCCCCACCCCACCCCACCCCCACCCCCCCCCCCACCCCCCACCACCCCCCACACCCACACCCCCCCCCCCCACCCACCCCCCCCACCCCCCACCCCCCCCACCACCACCCCCCCACACCCCCCCACCCCCCCCCCCACCCCCCACCCCCCCCACCCACCCCCCACCCAACCCCACCACCCACACCCCCCCCACACCCCCCCACCCCACCCCACCCCCCCCCCACCCCCACCAACCCCCCCCCACCCCACCCACCCCACACCCCCCCCACCCCACCCACCACCCCCACCCCCCCAACCCCCACCCCACCACCCCCCACACCCCCCCCCCACCCCACCCACACCCCCCACCCACCCCCCAACCACCCCCCACCCCACCACCCCCCACACCCCCCCACCCACAACCACCACCCCCCACCCCCCCACCACCCACACCCACCACCCCACCACCCCCACCCACCCCCACCCCCCCCCCCCCACCCCACCACCCCCCACCCCCCCCCCACCCCCCCCCACAACCCCCCCCACCCCCACCCACCCCCAACACCCCCCACCCCACCCCCCCCCACCCCACCCCCCCACCCCACCCACCCCCACACCCCCCCCCCCCCACCCCCCCCCCACCCCACCCCCACCCCAACCCCCCACCCCCCACCCCCCCCCCACCCCCCCCACCCACCACCCCCCACCACCCAACACCCACCCCACCCCCACCCCAACCCCCACAACCACCACCCCCCCACCCCCCCACCACCCCCCACCCCCCCCCACCCCACCCCCCCCCCACCCCCCCACCCCCACCCCACCCCCCCCCACCCACCCCCCCACCCCCCCCCCCCCAACCCACCACCCACCCCCCCCCACCCAACCCCCACCCCCCCAAACACACCCCCCCCCACCCCCACCCCACCCCACACCCCCACCCACCACCCACCCCCACCCACCCCCCACCCCCACCCCCACCCACACCCACCCCCCCCACCCACCCCCACCCACACCCCACCACCCCCCACCCCACCCACCCCACCCCACCCCCCCAACCACCACCCACCCCCCACCCCACACCCCCACCCCACACACCCACCCCACCCCACCCACCCCCACCCCACCACCACACCCCCACCCCCCACAACCACACCCCACACCCCCACCCCCCCCCCACCCCCACCCCCCCACACCACCACCCCCACCCCCCCCACACACACCCCACCCACAACCACCCCCCAACCACCCCACCCCCCACCAACACCCACCACCACCCACCCCCCACCCACCCACACCCCACACCCCCCACACCCAACCACCCCCCCACCCACACCCCACCCACCACACACCCACCACCCACACCCAACCACCCACACCACCCCAACCCCCCACCCACCACCACACCCCACCCCACCCAACCCACCCCCCCCACCCCACCCCCCACCACCCCACCCACCACACCACCCCACCCCCCCCACCCCCCCACCCCCACCCCCCACACCACACAACCACACACACCCACCAACCCCCACCCAACACCCCCCACCACCCCCCACCCACCCACCACCACCACAACCCCCACCCACCCCACCCCCACCCCACCCCACCACCAACACCCCACCCCACCCCCACCCCACACCCACCCACCCCACAACCCCCACAACCACCAACACACCCCACCCCCCCACCCACCCACCCCCCCCCCACACCCACCAACCACCCACACCCACCCACAAACCACACCCACCCCCCACCCCCCACCACACCAACCCCACACCACCCACCACCAACACACCAACCCCAACACCACAACCACCCCACCCAACCACCCACACCCACCCACACCACCCCACCACACAACCACCACACCACACCCACACCACCCCACCCCCCACCCCCCCCCCACACCCCCCACCACCCCACACCACCCACCACCCACCCCCACCACACCCCACCACCCCCACACCCACACACCCCCACCCCCACCAACACCACCAACACCCCCACCCCACACCACACCCCCACAACCCCCACCAACACCCACCCACCCCCACACCCACCCACACCCCACCACCCACCCACCCCACAACCCCACCCAACCCCACAACCACCCACCACCCACCCCCACCCCCCAACCCACCACCCACCCCACCCCCAACACCACCCCACCCCAACCCCCCCACCACCCAACCCACAACCCCACCACAACCCACCCCCCCACCCACCACACCCACCCACCCCCACCACACACCACACCCACCCAAACCACCCCAC
Source organism: Uloborus plumipes (assembly GCA_038373865.1). Lineage (NCBI taxonomy): Eukaryota > Metazoa > Arthropoda > Arachnida > Araneae > Uloboridae > Uloborus > Uloborus plumipes. The sequence continues at coordinate 24,860 of JAXGGA010015268.1, forward strand.
CCCAACCACACACCAACCCCCCAACACACACCCCCACCCCCACAACCCACCCCCCAACCCCACACCACCCACCACAACCCACACCACCCCCACCACACCCACACCCCACCACACCCCACAACACACACCCACCACCCACAC
>JAXGGA010015269.1:0-29652 GCA_038373865.1 Uloborus plumipes
TCTAGGCATGTGGAAAAATCCAACTTCAGTTACGTCGCATAGTAACATCTATAGGTTGTCGCATCGCGGCCTTGTCGTCTCAATGCGACAACTCAGAGTTGTTCCGCGCATGTGGAAATGTCCAACTTCAGTTACGTCGCATAGTGACATGCATGGGCATGTGGAAAATAAAAGCATAGTGTCACATGCGAGTTGTCTCAGTCAGCATAACATGATTTGTGGGGGTTTTGCAGTGTGAAAACTTAGGCGTGTTTCAATGCAACGTAGCTGAAGTTTGACATTTCCATGCACGCTAAACATGCCACCACTTCGATTTCCTCTGGGTATATGGAAAATGTAACAATGATTTATTGCAACCCATAAAAGTTATTCCCCAACTAATCAGTTTGACAACAATCAGATAAACTCTAAAATATATGAAGCATGTTTTGGAATGGTGCTGGAAAATTTTTGGAGGGTAAAGCTCAAAAAACCCAATTCTTGACAGGCTCCCATATATATGTACCTTTTAAGTCACAAAATCATCTTTATCCACAGCAGGATTAGTTGAAATTTCAGTCTAATAGCCTGCTATGTAATTATAACACTTTTTACTTAATTTAAATTGTTAACCTGAATTTAAAAAATATAATAAATGTGAAAAATATTTAAAAAAAAAAAAAAAAAAACAATATTTTATTGCACGTTTTGTACAAATTCTACATTTTGTATCCAGTTTTCAGTAACAAAAAATTCATGATGTTGCAGCAAAAACAAAAACTCAAATTAAAATTTCAAACAAAATTATGAAGCCAGTTTCAGCTACTATTCAATTGTGAACCGAAACCAACATTCATGCTGAAAAAAAAAGTTTACGTCAGTAATAAATATAAAACATACAACACAGTTTTGTAATTACTAAAAGTAAAAACTTATTATTTAAGAAAATCAAGAACATAAAAACTCAAATTATGGTTTTACAAAATTAGTATAGTTTACTAGAGCAGATCATCCAAGTTTGTGCACTTAATTTAAATCAGGGTTGGGGTTTTGGACAGGACAGGTGGGTTTTACTGTCGAAAACTGTCCAAAAGTGTCTTAAACTGTCCAAAAGTGTCTTAAACTGTCTAAAGCATGACAAAAGGGTTTTAAGCTGACTAATTTCTATTAGCTGTAATATTGATAATGCATACATCTTAGTTTCTTAGTGTTAATTAGTTGTAATTAATTAAAATTTGGCAATATTTAATTATATTAGTAATTTTAATATACGTTAAAAAAATGAACAATTTACTCATTTACAATTTACTACATCATAAAAATGTCATAAAATAGGAATTGGTAGTACTGTCAAAAAAAAAAAAAAACACTCTTGAAGCAGATAATTTCAGCTCCATTTGTAACTCAAAATGTGTAAAATTGAAGTCTTTTGTGGTTTCTTTACAATAATGTTTTCAGTGATGTTCAAATAATTTTTTTAACCTTAGATTTAAGAATAATAAACTGATAATAAAATGTTTTTCACTACTCAAGAAATTTTTTTTTTTATTTTTTATTTTTGTTTTTAATACTGTGTATTTTGTTTCTAACAATATATATATGAAGGGCTCGGGCGTAAATAGTGGTATCTGACAAACTCGAAAAGACGTATTGTTTCAAATTAAAGAAAGAAAAATCACTTGTAAAAATGTAATTAAATAGATCCGAGACACACAGCACTTAATCAATATACCGACTTCATTTTTAAATAGAAAAAACTTGCTACACATACAAAAAATGCAGAATATCATGAAAGTATTGTACAAGAAGCAATTACTAAAGCGAAAACAGAATTCAATTGTGAAGTAAAAGCTGTAGTGACAGATAATGCTCGAGTTATGGAAAAAGCAAAAGAACAGTTGTTTGAAGAGGATAACAGCTTAATAGTTTACGGCTGCAATGCACATTACTTGAATTTATTAGGACAAGATATCACACCAACTCAAATGATGAAGAACATTGTAAAGGTTCAAAAGTATTTTCGAAATCACCACATACTCAGTGCCCTGCTAAAAGAAATGCCCAACTCATTAAAACCCCAGCTACCAGGAGAGACTCAATGGAAAAGCCAAGTTACCTGCATTGAAGGTTTTCCTCGCAATAGACCAGCATATCAAAAAATTGTTGAAGAACATGAAAAAGACATAGACAAAGACATTGCCAATCTTATTAATAATTATAATTTGTTACTAGATTAGTATCAGCTGAAAATCTTATATGTTTTATGTACTTATTTAAATGTTTACATTAAATAAATTAAGTCTTAACTTCAAGTATAATTTTGTGCTTTTGATATTTGTTCAAAATATAAAATTGTACTAAAAATGTAGTTTTGGACAGTTTAGGACAGTTTTGGACACATGGGTTTTGGACAGGACGGTTTAAACCATGGTTTAAACCGTGGTTTTTACCGTTCTGTCCAAAACCTTGCCAACCCTGATTTAAATACAAATAAAATTGTAAAACCATTTAGTTTGTTGAAACTACTTAAACGAGTGGCTTTTTTGATAAAAGAAAGAGAAATAAATAAATTAAATTAAACTGCTTTAAATTGTTCAACTCCGCTCAAGAAGTAAAGCAAGGGTTCACTAAAATTGGTCCATAGATTGCTTTGTCATATTATTATACACAATGGTTCCACAAATACTGAACAAAATCAAAAACCAAAGTTTATAATTCCGGTAAAAACATGCAAATCAGGCTTGGAGTCAATTACGAGAAAATGAAATCGATTACGATTATGATTACGAGCGTGAAAAATTAGAGATTACGATTACGATTACAGCCTTCTGCCAAATAGCTATTACGATTACAACAACGATTAGATTATGAAAAAAATGTAATCGATTACGATTATTATAAGTCGATTACGATTTCGATTCCCCTATGGACGAGAAAAGTTTGACGTCACTTCCGGGAAGCTGGTTCACTAACATCGTCCTCTCATTTCTTCCCCATGTTATTCCTACAGAGATTTGAGTGGGGTCTAGCTTTTGTCAAATTTGAAGAGTTTTTTCTTATTTCTTAGCTTGGAAAAGCACTTCTTCGAATTCTAGGTAAGTTGAAGTACAAAATGCACCCAGTTTGTTGCTGATTTCGAAACGTATTTATTTTTTGAGAATTAATTAAAGTTTGTTTACGTTTTCGCATGCTGATATACCGAGCCACCATTGCTGTACGTAGTATTAGTGTGATTATACGTGATATTCATTTCATAAAAACTGGTTGAATTACTGAAACTATTTCCATCTAAAATGAGTAAGAGTCATCAAAATAACCGTATGCCATGATTTTTATGTGTTTTTCTCCCCGTTTTTCAGAAAACTGAAATCTTAGTTGATGTTCGAAGAACCGATATTTTCTAATGTTACCTCATTTGAAGTGTTAATTCAGCTATTTTTTATTTTAATATGCATATTAAAAGTTGGTTGTGATGTAAATTGTTGTGTTTTATAGTTCGTGAGCGCATCATATATGCAATGTGCGTATCAAATATGTTTTACCATCGCTGTTCCACATTGTGTTGCTATTGTTTTTCACGTTGAACGAATTTCATACGCATTTTCCTCTAATTGAAAGCATTTACATTCATATTCCATAAGTTAAAGTCAAAAAGTAAACAGTTTTACAGAAATTTTATGTAATATCTACATGGTGAGAGTTGATGCATGTTTGTTTACATTCGTTTGATAAGTATCCTTTACGTTACTTCTTATAGTCTGCTGGTATTAGTTTCTTCCTATAATTTTATGGTCATAAATTATATTATTTTATTCAAGATAAGTAAAAGCAATAAAGGCAATGTGCATGCCATAAACTTTTTTGATTTTCCATGTTCCGTGGTGTCATGCTATTAATTTTCACTGATCACTAATCGCTGCTGGTTTTCTGTATTAAAAAAAGTTAACATTGCAAACATATTGGTCAAGTTACAAAATACATCATACATACTCTCTCTGTTTTTAAGAATAAGATTCGATTGCATTAGCTGAACCTATTTTTACCTATATGTATATATTCCCTCTGTTTTATCAATGTGTTGTTGGTGTTATTTTCTGCTTTAGTTAAATTATCGATAGGATTTCATTTCTAGTTTTGAGTCATTGTTCGTATTTTTACCGAAAAATTGATATCTGACTTTAAAACATTTCAAACAGAACATCTTTCACGAAGTTGAACAAATTGAACTTAGTGTTAAAAATGACTCTTTGGTTTAAACTGATTTCTTTTTATTAAAAACTAGCAGAACCAGCACAGCGCTGCCCGTGCAATAAATGTAAAGGCTCTTGAATAAATTAAAAATGCCACGAACACTCTGGAGTAAAATAATTATTTTCTTTTATTCAAACTTATTTCACAGCAATTTAAATTCCAGTAAAAGTTGGAGTTTACACATGTCGCCAAATGAATTAAAAAGGCATTAAACTACCGAAAACATTAAAAGTAGGATAGAATTGTGGTAACCCGGTCTTGGCGATTAATATTTCATTCTAGAAACTCGCTACCTTCTTAGAGGCAGAAAAATATTTTTCGATTTTAGTAATCCTACAACCACGCAGTAGAAAGAAGGAGAGAAATGTTTTACGGATGCGCTAGTTTGAAATTGGCAACGAATTCTCACCGCCGCCAGAGGATGCTACACGACAATCCCTCCCTATTTCCTACGGGAATCAATGTAAATGAACTGAATCTCATCCTTTTAAATGCTGCTATAGAAAAGAAAAAAAAAAACATTTTTCAACTGGATTTTGGTGTAAATCTTCGATTGACATTATGAATTAAATATGATTTTCATCCGTATAGGTGCCGTATTCTTTGAGAAATAGGTTTAATCAAATTTACCAACTTGCCAAATCTGACAGAATCTGTCATTTTTTAAAGACTGCTGTTGGCAAGAATTTTTTTGTTCGACTGGATTTTGGTGTAAATGTTCGATTGACATTATAAGCTAAATATGACTTTGATCCCACTGAAATTTTGCTATATTTTTTAAGAAAGATGTTTAATCGACCGCATCTGACATATATGCGATTGTATGCGACATTTCCTTTGCACTGTACGATGTTATTTTTGCTAAGAATCAGCTTTCTAAATTGTTATTAAATTAAGCATGTGGCAAAAATGTCGAATCACCTGCTGCCATATATTATTGTTGTTGTGCAAGCATGTGAATATTGTGTAATTTTTATAACCTAATTAATCATTAAATATTTTCAGGACCACCTACAATGAAGAAACGGTTCCAGTACAACTTGTCAATCCCAGGCCAAGCAATATTGCATCTTACTCAGAAATTAACTGTATGCAAAACACAAAGTAATTAGAGACAATTACAGAGTACAAAAATCATAAAAAGAGCAAGAAGTGTTTTCTTGGAAATTAAAATTATTTAACTTTATCATTCCAACGATTTAATAAATGCAGCGGCATACCGCAATGCAAACTTATAAATACCTTGTTTGTCTTCTTTCTCACGAAGTAATCATGGTTCGATTGGTAGAGCGCAGCCAATTCGACTTGTGATTACTTTTTTAACTCAGGGCTCAAGTTCGAATCCCGGAGCCGGGGATCTTCTGCGGAGGGACTCCATGAAAATTAGCGGCGGTGTTGCTAGATATTAAAAATCTAGACAAACACCTACGCCAATCATCGGGATTACGTCCCTTTATTAACAGTTTATAAACACAGCATCTGTATAGAAGAGATGTAAAGAAACAAATTTAACAACAATTACAAATTTGAACACATAAAATATGTGCATAATTAATGATTATTTTACAATAATCATCTTTATGCACATTTTATAAAAGCATTTAATTACAAAGACATAAAAGGTTATTTTTAATAACCATCTTTATGCATTAAAGTAAAAAAAACCTCCGTCGGATAGGATACTAAGTAGTTGAAAATTAAAAGCGTAAACCTTAGTATAGCTTAAATAGTATAAACATAAGTTGTAATTTAACAATAAATAAAATGTCCATCAATCTTCTTCCATATCATCAAAAGGGATATCGCACGCCTAGAAGAATACTGTCACCACTACAAAAACAGAAAAATTTAAGATATGGAAAAGAAATTGATATATTAGGGCGATTCTCTGTAAACTCGTCATTTTTCACTCGAAATCATGGTTCTCATGGTTTTTTGAAATGTTCGTATAATTATAATAATATTGCTCAGAAAATGAATCTATTACTTTGGTTTGAAAGAGGGCCAATTGAAGTTTATGTTTTTCTCATAAATCATGATAGGGGGTTACTCCGCTGCCTAGTATAACTAGGCAGGGGACTGTGCTAGGTAGCTGTATTTTTGCCCTTTGTAGCGTAATATCTGCAAAACTATTGGAACATAATTAGTTTCAAGACTACCTATAAATTTAGGCAGAAATCGTGGACATAATAACTAATATGTTTCATATTTAAACTAATTGCCATTAATAAAATCACTTCCCAGAGGACTGTTTTCGCAACGATCACGATGCATACTTTCAGCACAAATGTGGCTCTTGAACTAAACAAAGTGGCGTTTCGACACCGTTCACGGCGATTTCGTCAAATTCACGCTGATTACTTTAAACTTCATGCCAAAAAGAATTTGCAAAAGTTATAGATTTTTCGTATTACAGCTTTGAATTTGTTGCAGGGGACTGTTCGAAAAAACTGGACAGAATTTACATGACAATTTTAAGTTTTAGAAATACGTAATTATACTTTATTTCATAAGAAAAATATAGCTTCATTATTCTATTTTTAGATATTAATTGCCAAATTTATGTAGTGTTAATAGGTTTTTTGAAATACTATCTTTAACAGTTAGACTAAGGGATTGGGACAGCCAGGGGACTGTGTTTTTGGTGCTTAGATAATTTCTAGAAAAAAAAATTAAATTGTTATCGCTCCAAATGCAATTGGCCCACAAAGTATTAATGCTTTTCTTGTATTAAGAGCGATAATTACTTAATTACACTTTATTATTTATAAAATACTTGGTCCGGACAGCCAATTACCAGTTTACAGAGAATCGCCCATTAAAGCAATTAGTAATGCTGCAGTCTATCATACATTAGGTTAGATCATTTCGGCTCATTTGCTTTCATAATGCTTTTAAAATAAATGGTTTCTTTTTGACTTTTAATTCAAGGCTCTGGGTACATCTCTGAACATTCAGAGTTTCGACTTTTTGAGTTGTGACAGTATTCTTCTAGGCGTGCGATATCATCATCAAATAAAATGTCGGATTCAAGAACTTTTTCTCCTTTAGCAACAAGCTTTCCCTCAGCAGCAAAGAAATTGCTGATGTACAATAATTTGACAACACTTTTTCTCGACATTGTAATGAATCAAAATCCTGAAATAAAACAAAAAGTTAGGATTTTGTGAAATTCAACTTAATAAATTTGTATCAAACTGACTAACTGTTTGAAAATCAATAAAATGTGATATTTTGCGGCATGTTAAACACATATAGGTAGCATGAAAACATGATACATGCTAAAAATCCGGGGCTGCTGCCGATGTTGCATACAAGGGCAATTTGCCGCCACTAGCAAAATTAACTTCACAAAACAAATTAGATAAGTGTTGGTAAAAATTAAATCGATATTTAATAGGTTTTGGCTTGAACAATGGGAGTGGCATAATGGCAAGGCAGCAAGCTCTGTATACAACAGAATATGACATTTGATTAAACACTTTTGATTATCCGTAGACTAGAATGACATGGTAACTGCAGACAAATGAATACCATGGACAATCAGACAAAAAGTTTAAAAAATGATGCTGGTGTATAAACACTAGATCAAACATTAAAATTATAGATAAAAACTATAAAATTGAGTGCAAAGAAAAAAAAACTGCATGAGCTAAACATAGATAAAAACACTCATTCATTTAAAAAAAAAGAAAAACAATCACTTATATTAGTACATACCTTGAAACTTTATGAAAAAGTTTGTTACTCATTTTATTTAAATTTTAAAATATATTAATTAGTGATTGTAACTTTTTCAATAACATCTTTCTCGAAGCAAAATATTCTTCTGCTCCTCAAAATAATTAGTTTGTCAAAAGGAACATGAGCTGTTTCATGGCCGACTCAAAGATGTGCGCAAGCTGGGCTAAGTAAAAATGGGTGCATTCAGTAAATCCTCACTAATAAAGAAAATAATAGTATGAAACATCCGTAGATACTCGGAAGTTTACAGTATAGAATATGGTAAAATAATCATACATATAAAATTAGTGTTAATTCAGAGGTAAAATCAAAAAAGACAAAAACAGGAGAGTTTAAGAGACGAATGCAATCAAATTTCTAAAAAATATAGAAACTTGCCAGTACATTTTTAGTACTAAAAATTTCAGTACTCAGTGTAAGACATCATTAAAAAATCTTTCCGGTTTGCAGAAAACACTCGTTCGCATTAATTTTAACAGTAAATAACTAACTACATTTTTCTTATTGTGGAAAAAATAGGTGATCTCATGGACTACTGGTTATTTGGCGGAACAAGGCGAATAAGCATAGAACATATGCGATACAGTAAACATGAACAAAAGATTATAGCATGCATATTGCATTTTTGGTTTCGACTTATATTGAATCACTAGCAGTACCCGCACGGCGATGCCCGTGCAACAAATGTAAAGGAAGTTAACTAAAGAAAGTTTAATTCACTCTAACCCTCTAAAGTAAAATTATTATATTTGATTCAAATGTGCTCCCCAACCTTTTGAATTCCACTAAAAGTCATATTAAAGTTTAAATCAATTCGCCAAATAAACGTTTCAATGGAACTTTTGAGATAACTGTAGTGGCAAGATTTTCGAAAACTCTCAACGAACACAGCAATTTTGCCCTTGAAGTTTAACATAATCCACCGATTTAACCGTAATTTCAATGTAAAATTGGTCGCCAAATTTAAATTTATTAACATAGGGAACCGATTGTGTCAGGTAGCTCAGCCTCAACCATTCTTCCATGATTTTAATTTGAACATTTAAAGGCAAGAAATATAATGTTATTCGCAACATCTCTTTGAAGTGATTACAATCTATAACAGTAACCCTCAAATAAGCAAGATTTCCCTGGCTGGGAGGTTTGGTAAATTTCCAGATTGTTGCCAAACTTTACGACGCCAAATACGAAGAGTAACTTCATAGCGGTGTTACCGAAAATGTCAGAATGGAACTATTAAAAATTTAGGTTTGGCGACATTATATACATGTTTTAAACATGCAATAAAATACTTTTTAGACTGCAAACAACTACTGTTCCTTCACAGAGCGTTTTCTTTTTCTTTAATTTGGAGAAAGAAGTGTTTCACTGGCTGGGAGGTTTGGTAAATATCCCTATTGTTGCCAAACTTTACCACGCCAAATATGAAGAGTAGCTGATAGCCATCGCTATTTTTTTAACAATAATAGTTTCATTCTGACATTTTTGGTAACACCAAATTTTGAGGAATTCAACTGAATAAATTTAAATTCCCTCCGACCCCTCTGAACTAAAATTATTATATCCTTTAGTTCAAATGCGCTCCATCTTTTAAACTGCACTTAAAGTCATGTTAAAGTTTAAATCAATTCGCCAAATAAATCAAAAAGACAGAAAATTAAGAAAGAAATAAGATATATTAAGCATTCAAATTGAATAAATTTTCAAGGCTTAAATCTATACGCACAATTTTAACCACAAAGTAACTTCAAGGACAAAAGAGCAGCTGATCAGGAAAATGGACCTAGTACCATAGTTGAGCGTACATAGTTAAGCCTTGAAAATTGACTAAATTTGATTAATTAATATCTCCTGTCCTAATTAACGGACAGAAACGTGCTAAAACTTTTCTTTTTCAGAAAAAAAAACCCTTTCCAACGATATATAATGTTTTGGGGTGGGGGGAGGTTTTCCCCCCTCAATTATGGCGGATACACCAAAAATGAGACTAATTAATTAATTTAAAAATAACTAATTCGAAATTAAAAATTTGGCGTTCGAGGTGCACGAGGGCGGGGTACGTTCGAATTTTTGAGCCAAGTTTCAGGTCCGTAGGTGCTGTGGGGGCTTCTGGCCAGCGGTTACAAACGAACAAACAAACGAACAAACAAACAAACAAACACCGTCATCTTTATATATATAGATAACAGTAAAATTTATTTAAATAAAAGGAATAATCTCGTGCCAGCAGACTAAAGGACAAGGTCAAACCAAGTAACGTACAGGATATTAGTACAACGAATGTAAACATTTATCAATTCTCAAAATGTAGATAATACATAAGATTTCCGAAAATCGGTTTATTTTGTTACTTTAACTCATAGAATATGAATGTAAATGCTTTTATTTGGAGGAAAATGCGTATGAAATTTGTTTAACGTGAAAAACAATAACAACACAACGTGGAACAACGCGCTCACGAACTATAAAACACAACAATTTACATCACAACTAACTTTTAACATGCATATTAAAATAAAAAAATAGCTGAATTAACACTTCAAATGAGGTAACATTAGAAAATATCGGTTCTTCGAACATCAACTAAGATATATGTTTTCTGAAAAACCGGGGGGGAAAACACATAAAAATCATGGCATACGGTTATTTTGATGACTCTTACTCATTTTAGATGGAAATAGTTTCAGTAATTCAACCAGTTTTTATGAAATGAATATCAAGTATAATCATAATAATACTACGTACAGCAATGGTGGCTCGGTATATCAGCATGCGAAAATGTAAACAAACTTTAATTAATTCTCAAAAAATAAATACGTTTCGAAATCAGCAACAAACTGGGTGCATTTTGTACTTCAACTTACCTAGAATTCGAAGAAGTGCTTTTCCAAGCTAAGAAATAAGATTAAACCCTTCAAATTAGACAAAAACTAGACCTCACTCGAATCTCCGTAGAAATAACATGGGGAAGAAATGAGAGGACGATGTAAGTGAACCACTTACCCGGAAGTGACGTATTTACTTTTCTCGTCCATTACAGCTTTGGGAGGAATATATATTATATATATATATACAAAGGAGGATCTAGAAATTTTTGTTTGGGGGTCAAGTTTTGGTGCACCTTATTAGTTAAGGGGAAGGAAAATGAAGCATGTAAAATTTAAATCTCCTTTAAAACATTGTGGCGTTGCCAACACCCGCTAGGTGGCGCACAGAGATACCGCGCGAGAGAAAGAAAAGCATGAGAGGTCACGCGGACGCAGAGCAGGCGCATCTCCGAATTCCATTTTTGGCCAATTTAATTTCTTGTCGCTCATATTGGATCTTGTACTAAAACTGCACTTGTAAATAAATGTAAATAAATCGATGTAAATATTTCCCGATTGTGATATATCCCACAACTGGTGACCCGGACTGAACATGACCGAACTTGAGCTATTGCGCAACCAACTCGCCGCGCTGCAATCCACCATGCAACAACAGCAAGACCAGATTCAACGGTACGAGCAGCAAACAGCTCCGCCAAATGAAGGAACTACGGCCAACGCCGCCGGCGCTTCCGTGTGCCGAGTTACCGCGAAGCTGCCCCCTTTCTGGCCAGAGAAACCCGCAGTTTGGTTCGCGCAAGTCGAATCTCAATTTGTGCTCGCAAACATTACGCAAGACGCAACGAAATTCCACCACGTCGTAGCCAACCTGGACAGCCGCTACGCATCAGAGGTGGATGACATCATCATAAACCCTCCAGCTTCAGAGATGTATAACCACCTTAAAAAGGAGCTGATTCGCCGACTGTCGATTTCAGAGGAGCAACGCATACGTCAGCTTCTCGGACGGGAAGAGCTAGGCGATAGGAAACCCTCCCAGTTCCTTCGCCATTTAAAATCCCTTGCCGGCACCATGGAGATACAAGAGACCCTACTACGCTCCCTATGGCTACAGCGACTTCCCCCCCACGTGCAGGCTATTCTTCAAGCACAAGTTTCTCTCCCGGCTGACGTCATGGCTGAAACAGCAGACAGGATCTTGGAAGTTCCCCTCGCACCCCAGCCAAATACAGTTCACGAGCTACACCCCTCTTCAACCCCCCCATCCGGAATCTCCGCCCTGTCCGAACAAGTACATCAATTGTCAGTACAAGTCGCCGAGCTGAAAACCAGTTTCCAGTCTTCGGATCGCAGCAGATCAAAGTCACGCCAACCTCGGAGCTATCGAAATTTCCCCGCTCGTCATTCTCCCGACCCAGCATCACGCCAACCTCGGAGCTATCGAAATTTCCCCGCTCATCAATCTCCCGACCCAGCAATCTGCTATTACCACCAGCGTTTTCGGGAGAAGGCTCGCCGGTGCACACAGCCATGCGCCTTTCAGGGAAACTTCAGTGGCAGCCCTTAGTGGCGACTACAAGCTGCCAATCAAACGGAAGTCGCCTACTTGTTACGGATCGCCTCACCAAGCAGAGATACCTTATCGACACCGGAAGTGACCTTTGTGTTTACCCCGCTTCTCTTGTGTCATCGCGAACTCCGGACCCCAACTTTCGCCTGTGTGCAGCTAATGATTCGTCAATTAACACATATGGAACAGTGACGCTGCAATTAGACTTCAACCTGCGCAGGAGTTTTTCCTGGCGATTCGTGGTGGCAGACGTTTCCTTTCCAATCATCGGCTCAGACTTTCTAGCTTATTATCATTTGCTACCGGACTGTCGTTATAAGCGCTTAATCGACGGCATCACTGGATTTTCCACTTCTGGCCTACCCTTAAATTCTGCACAGCCGAGCGTGAAGCTTCTTCAGGGTGATTTTAACCATTTTCATACAATCTTAAAAGAATTCCCCGACCTAATTCGACCAGCCGGAACGATACGTGAAGTCCGGCACTCTACTATGCACTTCATCCGTACTACCCCCGGACCTCCCGTGTCCTGTCGCCCACGTCGTCTTGCTCCGGACCGTTTTAAAATTGCCAAAGCCGAGTTCGACGCAATGGTGAAAGAAGGCACTGCTCGCCGTTCGGAAGGACCTTGGGATTCTCCGCTGCACCTCGTTCCTAAGAAGTCGGATGGCTGGCGCCCCTGCGGAGACTACCGACTACTGAACAGCCGCACTATCCCGGACTGTTATCCGGTGCGTCATATCCACGATTTTTCTCATCATATCAGAGGGTGTACTACATTTTCTGTCATCGACCTGGTAAAAGCATACACTCAAATTCCCTGAGGACATCCCCAAGACCGCTATTATAACGCCCTTCGGTCTGTATAAATTTCCATTCATGAGTTTCGGTTTACGAAACGCCGGACAAACGTTCCAGCGCTTCATCGATGAAGTTCTGCAAGGGTTAGACTTCTGCTTCCCTTACATCGACGACAGTATTGGTACGATATTGGTACGATATTGGTATCGACGACGATATTGGTATTTTCGCAGTCAGCGAAGGAACACGAGCAACACCTCCGCACTCTATTCCAGCGCCTCTCCGACCGGGGACTTCTCATCAACACCTCGAAAACCGTTCTAGGAGAAAACACCGTGACATTTTTAGGGTACGAAATTTCAGCCGAAGGTACTCGTCCTTTGCCTGACAGAATAACATCCCTTCAAAACTTCCCGTTACCCAAGTCTTCTCGTGATCTCCGCCGATTCCTCGGGATGATCAACTTCTACAGAAGGTTCCTGCCCTCCGCCGCATCCCACCAAGCATCGCTCCATGAAGCTCTCTCTGGACTGAGAGGCTCTCAACCTGTTCCCTGGACCCCACAGCTGGAGAAAGCATTTTCCGATTGCAAAAACGCTCTTGGCAAAGCAACGCTTCTCACACACCCCGTTCCCGGAGCTTCGCTCGGACTATTCACTGATGCATCGAACCTCTCCGTGGGAGCAGCACTGATGCAGTTCACGAACAACTCCTGGCAGCCACTGGCATTTTACTCAAAAAAGCTGACGACCAAACAATCGGAATGGCCAGCTTACTATCGTGAACTACTTGCAATTTACAATGCTGTGCAACACTTCCGACACATTCTGGAAGCCCAGCATTGCACAATTTACACAGACCACCAACCAATCACTTTTGCGTTCCAACAAAAACGCGAAAAATTGCCGCCCATCCAGCTGAATCAGCTATCCTTCATCGGCCAATTCACGACGGACATCCAGCACGTCAGCGGAGCTGAGAACGTCGTAGCAGACGCACTTTCCCGTGTTGCCGCGCTGTCAGCTGCTCCCGTCGACCTCAAAGATCTTGCGAAAGCACAGGAATCGGATCCCGAACTACAGTCTCTGATGAAGGAAGACTCCTCTCTACAATTGGAGAAAATCGTGATTCCAGGATCCAACTTGACAGTAATCTGCGACGTATCAACAGGGAAACCGAGGCCCTTCGTGCCCAAAGACCTTCGGCGCCAGGTGTATCACTCTCTGCATGGACTCAGCCACCCCGGAGCAAGGATCACTGCCAGGCTGGTTTCTACCCGTTTTGTTTGGCCCCGAGTACAGAGCGATTGTCGTGCCTGGACCCGTTCCTGCCTCAACTGCCAGCGATCCAAAGTCACTCGACACACGACAGCCCCAATAGAGCACTTTTCACCTTCCCCAGTCAGGTTTAGACACGTCCACATCGACATCATCGGGCCCCTCCCCAGTGCCAAGTCTTTCCGCTACTGCCTCACTGCGACGGACCGATTTACACGTTGGACGGAGGTGTGGCCTCTGGAGGGCATCACCGCTGAGGAAGTGGCGAACGCCTTTTTCAACGGGTGGATATCCCGCTTCGGTTGCCCAGAAATTGTCACCACCGATCAAGGCCGCCAGTTCGAGTCGCAACTTTTTCACTACCTTGGCACCCAGTCTGGTTTCAAACGATCTAGAACCTCAAGCTACCATCCAATCGCTAACGGGATGATCGAAAGATTCCACCGGCAGCTAAAGGCATCTCTGATGTGCCACCCCGACTCCTCCTGGCTAGAAGCTCTCCCAGTAGTGCTCCTCGGCATCCGGAGCGCCGTGAAAGAAGATTTGGGAACATCTCCCGCGGAGCTTGTCTACGGTGAACCCCTTCGCCTGCCTGGGGAGTTGATTTCCCCGACCACGACGGAAGACTCTTCCATGGACCCATCATCGCTTGTGGATAGACTCAGAAGTCATATGGCCAGACTGCGCCCCATACCAGCCACTCGGCACTCCAAGATCACTCCCTTCGTGTTCAAGGACCTTGATAAATGTTCGCACGTAATGTTGCGGGACGACACGATCCGCGGGGCTCTGAAGCCACCTTATTCCGGGCCCCACCGCGTTGTGCAACGCCACGGGAAAACGATTTCCATCCGCATCGGGACAAAGGTCGTCAGGGTTAGCCTGGACAGGGTGAAACCCGGCTACACAATGGACGACGAAGGCCGTGCACCGTCCACCGTTTCCCAACCCCCTGGCCCCACCTCAAAGCCCGAACCAAAAATACTGCCCGAACCTTCCGGCGGTGTGATTACTCGTTCCGGACGTCGTGTCCGCTTTCGGGACATCTTCCAAGCTGGGCTAATTCACTACCCAGGGGGGTGATGTGGCGTTGCCAACACCCGCTAGGTGGCGCACCTAGGTATCGCGCGAGAGAAAGGAAAAGCATGAGAGGCCACGTGGACGCAGAGCAGCGCGCATCTCCAAATTCCATTTTTGCTAATTTAATTTCTGGTCGCTCATGTTGGATCTTGTACTAAAGCTGCACTTGTAAATAAATGTAAATAAATCGATGTAAATATTTCCCGATTGTGTTATATTCCACAGACATTTTGCAACGGCTTTGGTGCTAATATTTTTGAGTAAACGCGTAGACAATGTTTCCGTACCGTTCGCAATTATACTATATATTCTGCGAAATGAATTTATAGCAACGCTATGTTTTCGTGGTCGTATCCAGTTTTCAAAATTATGGCTGTTATTGTACCTAAAAAAAATATCAGTAAATATCAGAAAATAAAACACGTAAGCCATAACTAAATAAATTTAAAAAAATCTTTAATACGTAAAATAACCTACACACTCTTTAATGAATCGCTAATCTTGAAAAATTTGCTATATTTAAAAATGGAAGTATTTATCAAAACACAAAACATTTCACTAAAACTTTATTACACAACATTAGCTAGTTTTATTATCGCCAAGCGATCCATAACTCAGCCAAAGGTCAAATTTTTTTTTAAAGCTCAATTAAAATAAGTAAATACACGAGCGGAATTAAACATATATTTCCAATCTCGCCAAGCAATCAATAACTTAGCAAAGCATGTCATAAATTGTAAGTTCCATTACAATGTAAAGCAGCCGAAGCACCATTATTTCGAATCTCGCCAAGAAACTAGACTCCCGTAATCCCGCCGAGTTTTGAATAAAATAATAAAAATCTCGCAAAGGACAGGAATTGTTGACATGATTACATGTAACGAGATAGTGGACTTTAAAAGCCTCAACTGAAAGCTTATTTTAAGCCTTTCGCTAGTTGCCCCCCATTTTGCTTTTTCACTTGATTTTTTGTCATTAAGTAATGGGTATTTTCTCACTTCTCCTTTTGAATATTTACCAAATGCACTTTCGTTCATGCAGTATAGCAATGGCGGCCGCCAAGGCTAGAAATGTTTACATCTCACGATGAATTTCTATTGGCTGTTGGATAAATTAAAAATGCGAAATTTCTCGGTCCTCTATTATCAGTTTCTGCCTTCAGTTTCGGTCGCGTTTTACGCTGATGTAGAGCAGGGCCCTTATAATGGAGATTCAGTTCAAAGTTCTCTCTCTTTTTTAGAAAATGCTATGGTTTTTTAGAAATTGAACTTATGTGAGAAATTTTAAACCTACTTTCAAGTTTGGCACCCTCAGAAATAGTCCTAGTGGGAAGCAATACAAGCAGCCACTTGGGGGGCGCCAAATGAAGAAAGGCGCTACTACAGTCAATAAAAAGTTATTTTAAAAAAATCTTGGGGAAAATGTCAACTGCAAAAACAGAAGGAGTTTTTTTTCCACCTTCTGAAGTTTATCAACTACGTCCCGTTTTCAGAAAGGAGGGAGGAGTTTATTCTTTAACCGGGTAAGAATATTCAGCAACTGCTTTAAGCATTAAAGTCTACATGGATGCTCACATTTTTTATAAAAAAATATTTAAAAAATATATTTCCGAACAATTTGAATAGTAAAAATGACCGGTTTTAAAGTAAATCATTTGATCGGGTTTCTGAATAGACATCATTAAACTAACCAATATTTTGTTTAGTTAATGTAAGAATTACATTTTGGCCACTTTTGCTCAATCACTCCAATACGGGATTGGTGTTGAGAGTAGAGTTAAAGAAATTAAATCGCTACGTAAGAATTTAGAAAAAAAAGGGGAAATTTGTTTTGGTTCCTGGAAATTATCGGGCGTTAGTAAAAAGTACCAATTTCTAAACTTAAATTCTGGTTTTAAATAAATAAATTGTACAATATATTTTTCAGCCATAATATGTGATGTTTCATGAAGTATTTAATAAGCAAATGCTAATTTATAAACATTTATTCAATAATTACCTTTTTTCATGTTCTTGTTCCTTTTCTTACACAGTTAAATTTAGGAGTTCTAAGTTTCTTAAAATTTCATTGCACACTTCTTTTAATGCTGAATATAGATAGTTTAAATGCAAAATTTTCATTTTGTTACTTAAGAATTTTTTTAAAGTGAAATTCACGAAAATATTTTTGATTTGCAAAGTATTTATGGCTTTTAAAATTTCATTTCAAGTAGTTTTCAAACGTATAATATATAATATTCAATATGAAAAGGATAAGGTATTTAGTTAATTACTCATTTAACAATTTTAAAACAATTACTCACTTGGTATTTAGTTAATTTATGATATTTTTTAACATTTGGAAGCATTTCTTTTCTCCTTTTTTTCTTTATTTCAAAACAAAAATTACTGAAAAACTTGAGATAAACTGAATAAAGATAGAACTCTCCTTTTACACAATTCCCAATTTTTCAATTCTGAATTAAAAAAAACTGTTTTTGTTTTGAAAGTATTTAATATTCCTCAGCTTGTACTTATTATTGTTTTTTAATATAAGTGATGTAAAGCTGAAACTAAATAGAAATTGTATTTAAAATGTTTCTTCACTATTAGTCTTTTATTGAATAATTAAATACTATTTTCTTCAATTTTAATCCGTTCATTTTGATTCAGCCCACATATACTTCAATATCATTTTATAAATCATCTCACATTTGAAGTCGCGACAGTATGAAAAAAGAAGTCCATGAGCTATAAGCTAGTCTCATAGTGAAATGCGTGAGAAGTTTTAGAATTAACTTGACATTTCAACTTAAAAACTTTTGTTAACTAATAAGCATACTTTCAAAATAAAAAAAAAAAATTAAGCATCTGAGCAGAAAATGTATGAGAAAATGGAGCACTAAAAACAATGCGTGTCAGTGGGCTGTCTGACCCGATATTCAGGAGGTGTGAAGAGGGAAAACTTGTCCCTTTGGCTTTGAGAAAGTATTGCATGTATTTAGTTGTGCTTTTTGTTCATTTTCTAACGTTGAGTATGCATTTAAATAACAGTTCAGAAGTTGTCTATCTTTTCGACAAAAATTTCATTTTATTTGGATGAAAGGGGGGTGGGGGCGGTGAAGCGAAATTCTGCCCCTGTTCGAAAATGGCTTAGTTACGTCCCTGATTGACCCTGAACTAAGTTCAATTCCTTTCGCAACATTTTGCGAAAGCAGTCCGACTCAGAACCGCTGCAATGACCCTTTCTTAAAACCCCCAAAAGAGGGAAAACAGTATCGCAGTCTATAACTCACCTTTTCAAAAGGTGCACTATGCAAGAGAAAGAACGTTTTTTTTTTTTTTGGTACTTATCCGTTAGCTGGGGTGCAAGCGAAAAATCAAAAATCGACAATGTCGCCAAACGAAGCGAATGGCTAATCTGTCAACATAAAAAACGTACGCTCAACGGCAAACAAAATGGTTGTAGGAAATTTGGTGGAATGCTACACTATTTAGCGATATTTTTTTTGGCATTTCGCTGGCGCCCGGCTAACGGATAAGTACACGTTTTTGGCCATGTTGTAGTGACCGGTTGACCTGGGTGGTTGATTTCAAGACATTTTATGACTTCAAGTCAGTGCGGCACGGTTTCACAGAAAATTTCAATATACAGTAGAATCTCGTTTATCCGGTGCCCCTTTAATAAGATCTCCGGATAAAATTTGCAGCATTGTCAAGTTTATATTCACCTAAATATTTTAAATTACGACAGCAGGCCAAAGATTCGCTTTTTGTTCTGATCAAATGTTCAACGTTTGCATCGATTTTACAACGATTTTTGGTCATTTGATAAACATGACGTCATGCTTGAAGCGTAAGCGAGACACCAATGCAGCCGAACTAGGAATTATCAAAGTTTGGCACGAAACAGTGCTATGTGTGGTTTTGTTGCAAAGCGTTGAATTTTTGTTGTAATAGCAGGTGCGTCTGTTTATTTTAAGAATTGTTTGGCACATTAACCATATTACCCCTATTATCCAGAATCTCGTTTATCTGCAGTGCCTTTTGTCCCAATTAGTCCGGATAAACGAGGTCGCGCTATACGATCGGCTATCCGGTAACTTCAGCCAAACCCCGTTAGAGCGAGCTCCAAGTTCGTCCCAACCGTTGTTTGGTTTGTAGTATATTGATCTTCGGATAAGGCAAAGGGCGGGGATCAGAAATGGAGTTCGTCCTAGAAGTCGTTTTAACCGTGTTCGGATTAACGAGGCTGGACTGTCTTAGAACGCTTGTGGAAAGTCAGTCGCCAAAAATGAGCCCGTGTAAACTTGTCGCCTCTACTCGAGCACAGCCTTGAAATTCACTGCAACAAAAATGCTGTTTCAATCACTCTAGGCTTCGTTTACAAATACATTTCCAATTGCCAACAAGTTAAATTAAAGGCTTACCTTGAGTATTGTAACAGTGATAACAATTTAAGAAAGAAAAAAGTGTCATCCTATTGAGTGGCAGCATTAGCAAAATATTCATAGAACGCTCTTTACTTAACTTGTAGATTCCTGCGCTGTGACGACAAGCTTTCAAAAGAGTTTAGAAAGAGATTGTGAAGATATAGAAGATTTTTGAAGATTTCAAGAGCAGGTAAGTATTCCAATAAGCAGTCCTAAGAAAGATTTCATTCCTAGTTATTGTTTATGCACTATGGACACTGGATATTTTGTAAAATGCATGTAAATAAAAAAATTCATTTAGACTGCCTCGATTGTGGTCTGATTTGTATATAATCAAGTTGTACTTGGTAGTGGGTGGGGACTTGCTGACTGTGACTTGGTTTGGTAACTTGTATCTTGACGATATAAATAAAAAATATTAAAATGATTGGTCATGTCAAATAGCATATGCGAAATCTGTTGAATGCAAGTAACCATGAAATTTTTAATTTGCAAGAGCGATAAATAAATTTCAATCGACAAGAATACAAAATGCGCCAAGTGACATACCTATAAAGGAAAGATATCATTACATTTAAGTTGCATGCTACCACTGGGTAACTTTGAAATGAGTAAATTTTTCATTACGGCATTTGACGAACCGCCAAACGTCACTAATGAGCAGGTCTTATCATATTTGTGAATTTGACAGATTTTTGTCAGGAACAGATGGGATAACGTGAATATTTTAATAATAGAGATTTCTTGGCACAAAAACTCTGCTAGAAAATATGGCTTGTCGCCTCCTTTTCACATAAATAGTTCTTGGCATCAATTACATGAAGCGACAATTAAAAAAAAGCCAAGGATCTCAGTTATTGAAATCTTCATTGAATCCGGGAAGCTTTAGGGTGTTTTGCAACTTTTCATGGACAAGACATCATCAGCTTAACTAGGGATGAGCTAAAGCTTGATATTTTCTCTAATAATACTGTGACGCAAATTTATCTTTATGTCTTCGTTTATTTGGAACAACTTTATTTTTTTCCTCGGGTGGGCGAGGTTTCAGTTTGGCGACATTTTTCGAAGCCAAAACATGCTAACGCTCGGTCAACTCGGAAAAAGATTAAAATTCACATTTTGCAACCAAAAAGCAGATGGGCAACAAAAGCTGTAAAGGATAACCAAAGCACAAGATAACGCAATTGGCGAGTTATCCAAAAGGGAACTATACTAAAGCTATACCGTTTATTTTTAATTGGGAGTACCGTTTTGCTCGAAATAAGCAAAAATGAATTCTGAAGCAGATGTCAAATTAAATTTTATAGCAAGAAGTGGAGCCAGCAAGTTCCATCAGTATTAAAAGCAAATACGAACAGAGCGTTACAGTTTCCAGAGACAGTAAACTCATCCTTATTTTGCACTCATCAGTCTGGAATAGCTACAACGATGACGAACTTCATACAGAAACGGAGTACATCTTCCTTCTGATAACTAAAAGTGCTTCAGCCCGCCAGCTAGGATAAAAGCGGGAGTAGCTTTACTTTTAGAGGGGGGAGGGGGTGCCTAGCAGCTGCTTATGAAGTTTTCGCCTTCGAGTCCACTGTGACTGTTATGGACTGAGAGGCGGAACCCGGTGGAGAAACTATGGTCTCTGGATATTGCCTCCAAAATTTTTTCTAAGGAATGCTGAAACATGGAATAAATCGAACTTAGAGTGCGTTTAACAAAAATCTGGGAGGGCAGATAGCACGCCGCTTAACGTAACCACAACATGTGGTGCGTGTATGCGTTTCGTGCTCGTGTGGTGTTCACTTCTTTCCTACTACAGCAAAGTCCCTAAAACCCGGTCGGCCGCTTAACTCCGTACGCTCCACATCACCGATCCATCCAGCTTCGAAGACGGACAGGGCAGACGGCAAGAAGCACTCCGACGCGGCTGTCCCATACGCGGAGAATGGATGCAGACACGAGACTCTTGACGTAAGTAACTGAACTTTTTTTTTCCACTTTCTAATAGAAGATGACGGGGGCGAGGTAGGGGTAAAGGCTATCGTAGGGAAGGGGGGCGGGGGTGGGTATGTTGCTGGGTTGATGCAAATAACCACTTGTGGGGGGGGGGGGGGGGGGGGGGCTAAGGGTGTGTGTGGGGGGGGGGGTTGATTTTGGGGGGGGGGGGGGGGGGGGGGGGGGGGGGGGGGGGGGGGGGCGGGGGGGGGGGGGGGGGGGGGGGGGGGGGAGTGTTGTTCAATAATAGGGGGGGGACAGAGTGTATATAATCTTAATAATATGGGAGGGGGAGACTAGCAAGCATTAGGAACTAACTCCACATTAGAATAATATAAAGAATAAAATAAATCTAATGAATAAAAAATCAGCAATTTTTAAGAATTTAATCTGCATCTTTTTAAGCAGATGAGGCACAAGTGTTACATATGTAGTGATATGTGTTTTGTTTGAATGCAGCCTCTGGTATTTTAGCACAATGTTTGTGCATCCACTCTTTGCACTGTTCACACTGTGCCATTCGAAGTTTACGCGAATTCATATCATCAGAAAACGATGGCATTCTGCATGTACAATATATTGGGCAAACAAATACCTTTTCTTTTACATGGAGCATTCGTTTTGTAGTTTCTGGAAAGCTATTAAAAAATCCTATTTTTAAACACACTTTTAAATGCTCTCTGATAGTGACTGGATCATAATTTATGTTGGAGGGATCTCTCCCCATTAAAAGTGACACTGCAAATGCAATTGCAAAAATCCCACAATCATTTGAAAATGCTTGTTGTTTCTGTACTGGTTTTACAGTGATCAAAATGGAGTTTGAAGTGCTAAAAACAAGACTAGGAATTTGCCGCTGTAAATCACGGCCTGGTTTAAGTCCAAGTGAGTCATATACATTTACATGTGAATTTGAGATCACTTCTATTGTTACCCAGTGATTACTGTTTGTATGTAAAATCTGTACACCACAGGATTTTACTCTAAATGACAAGTTCTGTCCAAGCAGTGTATCTTGCAATCCGGGATCGTTCCACTGAGATTTTAATTTCTTTTGGGCAAAATTTATAACTATGTCTGACAACATTGCACCAGGCAAGCATTCACTTTCTATTGTCTCATTAGACAAATTGCTAGGAGACGATTTTTTTTGGAAAAATTTTGTACTTCGTTATTTTTCCTTAATTTAGTGTAACTGTTCAAAACCTTAAAATGTTTTCTGATTATTATCCTGAATGACTAAGTTTCAAAAAAATCGTAAACACAAATCACGAGTAATTCATAATTATTAATTATATAAATAATAATAAATAATTAATTTTATTATTTTTGATTGTGGTAAAAATTTACAGATAAAATTTGTTTAATAACAGAAGATACAAATTCCTGTCTTAACCTTTGATCCTTTCAGTGAGTTGATAAGGTGAGTACCAAGGTGATTCAATAGGGAACTAAAGCCTGGGAGGTTCCGTGTTCGGTTGACCAACCTGGCTGTCTGCTTGCACCCCACAGCCCTCGAAGTTGAGATGGACATATAATTAAATATAAACATATTACGACTTACAACTAAGTACAGTAAATATGGCATGAAAACATTGAACATTGATTAAAAATGTGGAGCAAAATTTAATAAAAGCAATTCAAATGACTATTGTACTATGCATGATAAAACAAAATTAAAAATCTTGACTTTTATGCTAATCTTCATAGATTATGTCTCTCTTCATTGATTACCATGATTCGCCCTTCATTTTAAAGCTTATCGTGTCGGTTATTGACGAAAAATAGACCCACCTTCTAAAAAGTGCTGGTTCGTTTTTTGTCTGAACTTCAATTTTTGGACACAAAATAGCTCTATCTAGCGAAATAATTATCGTATCGTCTCCATTTTTGTTTCATTCGAAAGATTGGAAAAAATGCTTTCTTTAGAACGTTTCTCCGCGAACGCCGCGTAAAGAGAATCTCGAAAATCTACATGGAAGCTACTTATAAGTGATAGAAGTTCGGGAAAGTTAAATTTTTAAGTCGACTTTTAAAACCGTTACCATTGTTGTTCAAATCAATTTTAATTGCGACATTTTAAGCCAAAACTGAGTTTGATAAACCTTTATTGTAACTTTTTCGTTTTTTAATATGGATGGTAGTTTGAGATAATATATTTAGATATTTTAATTGGGTTAAATTACTGTTGTCAAGTGCGAAAGCTTCACGCGGGTCAGCTAGTTTTATATAGTATATAGTGTGGATTAGCATGTACAAGATTTTCTATATCATTATTTCTGCATAGTAATATTTTCTAACAACTTATACACTAAAGGCTGTTCTCAAATAGCTACTAAGTGAATTTAAACTTTGAAATCTTAAATAAAAAATAATTGTTATAAGTAATTGAAATTTTTTTTATAAAACTTAGTTAATATTCAGTTAACCAGACATTGGTAGTATTTGACCGAATAGTTAGTTTTTAGTATTCATATAAAACTGCTATTTGGTACATACTTAATGCTTATTCAAATACTTCATTCATGATTAGTAGTATTTCTTTCTTTCTTTTTAATTTTTTGAATCATAACGGTAAGTTCTTCCAGTAGTATTAGTTAGTTAAAATCAAGATACATTCATGTCACATTTAATGCATTGGACATGGGCCCCACCCAATATAGGGAGGACAAGTGAGGCTGCAGCCCCCCCCCCCCCCATAGAAATGAGTACTTTCTTAATTTTAGTACAATATTTTTTGCAAAAATATAAATATATTTCTTTTTCAGCCATTAGTGAGTAAGTTATTAAAAATGCCAAAATTACTTCACTAAAATTGCTTTTTATGGGAAAAATATATGGCCAAACCTTGGGGAAAATACGTAATCCCCTCCACCCTCAAAATTTCGCATAGTGGCACTGGAGGTATACATTGTAGGAGAGTCAGAGGAGACATGATCCAGTTGTTTAATTTTATCAAAATGAATGAAGTTTATGGATTGAATTTTTGTTTAGAAAGCAGAACAAGAGGACATTGTTTTAAGCTATTTAAATCTCAGGCTAACCTAGAGGTGAGGAAAAATTACTAATTTAGTAGGGTTGTGAGCACCTGGTACAGCTTACCAGAGGAGGTTTTTACGAGTAAGGAAGTTGATATTTTTTAGAAGACCATAGATCTTCATACAGCTATAAATTTACTAAGACCAGCCTAGCTGGGGATAGAGCCTGTAGCTGTTCGTCTTCTTTTGTATTTGTATATAATAATTTAAGAATTTATTATTTACTATTACTATTTCAAAACCTTTCCTACAAATTTAGCTTTTATAATTATTATTAATTTATTATTCTAATAATCATTAAGAACTTCCTCCTCGCTAAGTCTTACGGGACCAAAAGAGGGCATGGGGCAGGGCCAATGGGGGCAGATTCCTTGCCTCTTAACCATAAAAAATTAAATAGTAATTTTTGTGTGCTGTAATTTAATGACTGCTAAATTTAGATTACTTAAGTGATTTCAAGTCACAAAAAAAAAAAAGAAAAGAAAAGAAAAAGGATGCGTAATTTATCAGAGCATTAAAATCCTTATTTGTTTCTAAAGATTCAAAAGTTCCACTGTTTATGTTCAGTACTTATTAATCCTTACATCCTAAATCAGGATGTGAAAAAATCAATGATTTTTTTGAAAAAATCAAAATAATCAGATATTTTTTTTGTTTAAGTCTGTTTTTTTTTAAATTTAAATCGATTTTTTATATAAAAAAAAAAAATCAGAAACTTTCGAAACTGATTAGTTATACTTATGAATATTAGTAAGCATAAAATTGATATTGTTAAAAGTTTCAAAACAAAATTTCATTTATTATATCACCAAAAAAATTTCATAACATTCAATGCAAACGATTTTAATACAAATGCATATGATTTAAATCATAAGTATAATACAAATGACATAGTAACACACTGAAAAACATAAAAACAGAAGGAAATAAATAAATTGGACATTGCTACATGTCTTTTAATTGATATGGTCTTTTATTTATTTATTTTTACATTGAAAATATGATTTCTCGTAACTTTGAAAAACGTGTTAGCAGTTTCCTGCAAATTTCTCTTTTTCAACATTGCTTAACTATCCTTTAAATTGAAAAGTGTTCTATGAGATAAAAATGAAAAGATACACAACCATCTTTTAGTGTAGTGCCTTTTAACTTCCTTATTAATTTCAAAAAAATAATAATAATAATAATAATAATAATCATCCCGAATATAATTAAAAAGTCTCCATTGAACTAAAAATGTGAAAAATTAGATTGAGTTCGGAGAGACAAAATGAATAGATAGAAGTATTAAAGTGAGAGAAAACCATAAGGACAAAAATCAATTTTAGGAAGAAAAGTTATGCTGACTAAGCAAAAAGCAGAATTTATGAAAATCAAAAAATCAAGAAGATTTCTAGGCTTAAGTTGAAAAATGATTTAAATCAATGATTTTTTTAAAAAAATTATTTGATTTAAATCAATTGATTTAAATCATTGACACATTGCCTAAATGAATCAAGAAATGTAAAACCAAATTGTTATTCCATAATGTATTCGATAAAAAAAAAATACATAAGTCGAGAAAAGCTTGTCTTTTTTTTCTTTTCTTTTTTTAATATAATTTTTGATATTCAATGCAGTTCAACTTTATTTTCCTTTATTTATTTATTGTTTGAAATCCTGGTATAGTGATGAATTTTATTTATTAATTTTTTTAAGTAAATTAAAATTTAACTTTTCTATTACACAGAACAATTTTTTCGAGTTAAAAAAAAAACGATTGAAAATGAGCAAAATAAACCGGAATTAAAATTCTGAAACAAAATTAAGTTACGAAAAAGAACAGAAAAATCAATTTTGGATTTTCAAGTGAAAGACTACTCGTTTTCGAAAAACATTGCATCTGGCATTCTTAATTATGCTTAATTTCGTCTTTATTATATTTAAATTATTTTGTAGCAGACATATTCAAATCTACACTACGCGGGTGCACCCACTACGCGATTCAAAAGCTGTCTGCTATTATTTCCTTTAAGCCACGCCCACACTGAAATCGCCTTCCGGTTGCGTTGTAGTCACGTGATATACTCTGCCCTGCTAGATCCGATATTCCCGCCACCCAATTCCTCGTCAGCAGCTGGCAGATTGCCAGCTGCTCCGGAACAAACGTGAACCATGGCAAAACACTGTGAAAATTTTTCTTTAAGCTCTTTGAAAAAAAATCACTAAAAATCAATGAAGCAAGATAACTTCACCGTTTTTGCTTTAAATGAAGGTGAAATGTTTATATTGTATCCTTGAAAAGTTTCAGAGCAATAACACCATTAGATTCACGGATGCAGGAATTTTAATTTACATCGATTGATTAATTGAAAAACGTCGAAAAAGTGACCTGTCTTTGAAAATTCCTTAAAATTAGGTAAATTACGTTAGAGCTTCAAACAATTTAGACTTTTAAAGAGATTAAATTGCTCCAAATGGTGATGTATTTTTTTTTTTTCCTACGTTCACTAGAAACCTTTTTACGGTCGTAAACTCGCAAAATTCTAAACCATGGATAAAACATTAAATAACTTTTTTTCTAAATTAAATTTTAAAAATCGAGCTTCAAGTTACAACATCTGACCTTTTAGACACTTTGTTGACCAAGTTTCATAGTTGTACGATGGGTAGCTTTGCTGTACAACGCCCAAACGCCCAGAAGGATATTCCCTTAGAAGAGCGAAAATTCCAAAATAGTTTTGGCCAGGATTTTCAGTCAAATACTCCACTGTGCGACGTGCCGACATTTTCGAATCAAAATGTGTCCCGTATGAATAAATGTAACATGCAGTAAAAGGTCTGAATGGGATTTTCGAAAATGACCAAGAAAATACCGATTGGGAGAATGGTAGGTTCTTTAATTATATAAAGAGGCTATTCAATATCTATATGAATGGCGTACATTACTTTGCATAAAGCTCCAACGCATAACTTGTTTTTAAACGAAATAATACAAAATAGTGTACTGCACATTACCAGTACACATTGATTATGTTCAGTACACAATTCTGTACCTCAGAACCAGACTAACGTAAGTCCATTTCGGTAACTTTTCAGGAGAAGGGAAAATCGATTGTCGGACGCATGCAAAGGGTGGGATTCGCGCTCTTTTAATGCTGCTAAATGATTCGAAGGAATTTGTTTTGTAGAATACCGTTCTCATGAGTCGATGCAGAATAAGATTCTACATACAGAACACTAATAAATTGAAATGGCCATTTTTGGACTTATGTCCTTCTGGTTCTGAGGTACAGAATTGTCAAATCTCACTGTGCACTAGGGTGATTCAGAAATGTATGGGAAAAAAAAACTTGGTATTTCTGTGCGTCTTACCCTCTTACACTGCACGACATTGAAAATGCAACACCAAGAAGGAGTGGTCAGAAATTGATGAAATTTGGTAAGAAGGCAGAGACAGCATGGAACAATAAGTGATATTTATTTCAAAATAAATAAGCAAAATTTAGAGCGAGGACGGCGTCGGCTCAGTAAGAAGTAGGACCACCACGGACAGCGATGCACGAAGAAACACGTCTAGGCATGGAGTCAATAAGCCTGGGGATGGTGTCCTGAGGGATGGCACTCCATTCCCTTTCAACCATTTGCCACAGTTCGTCCTCTGAACGAGGCAGTGACAGGTTCTGCAAACGGCGTCCAATCACGTCCCACACATGTTCGATTGGTGACAAGTCAGGAGAGTATGGTGGCCAGGAAAGCATCTGTACACCTCGTAGAGCATGTTGGCTGATTCGAGCACTGTGAGGCCGGGCGTTATCCTGTTGAAAAATTGCATTTGGCAGACCCGGAAGGTAGGGGATTGCCACCGGCCGCAGTACATTATCTACATATCGTTGGGCCGTCATAGTGCCCCGAATACGACTAGAGGTGATACGGAATTGTATGCAATAGCGCCCCAAACCATTATGCCACGTTGTCGCGCTGTGGGGCGTTCCACAGTTACTGCCGGATTCAATCTTTCTCCACGTCGACGCCACACACGTATGCGATGACTATCGCTGGACAAACAGAAGAGGGATTTATCTGAGAACACTATGGTTTGCCATTCTGCCATCCACGTCGCTCTGGTCCGGCACCATTCCAAACGTTGGAGTCTGTGCTGTGAGGTCAATGGCAGTCTTCTTAGCGGCCGATGCACAGTGCTTGCATCCATGTGGGTATCAGCTGCAATTTGACGTATGGACCAATCTCCCCTTCTCAGTCCGATCACCATATCACTTGTAAAGTCGTCTATATGCTGGAAGTGTCTTCGTTGAGGACGGCGTGGCATTTCCTCCTATCACACGTATCCTTCGAGACAAAAACCAAATTTCTCCGATAATTAGTCTGGCAGAAAAACCAACATGAACGTAGCCCACTTTTCAACTTCATTCTCTTATATCTTACTTCACGTGCGTCGGAGAGCTGCGCATTTCATATCATTTGCATAACTCAGTGACGTGCGTCTACGGTAAAATTTGCATGAATTTCTGACCACTCCTTCTTGGTGTTGCATTTTCAATGTCGAGCTGTGTATTTTGTGCCACTTTATACACTGATTATTTGTGCAAAATTTTGACAAAATATATTAATATTTAGAGGTCGCTCAAACGCCTTGAAATTTCGTGATATTGACAAAAACGTGAACGTAAATGATATTTATGGAAAA